>JBAMJV010004219.1:0-7500 GCA_037951105.1 Echinarachnius parma
GATAATCTTCTTATTCAATGTTTAATTTAGAAAACAAATCACATTCACAAGTTTGGAAGAAATGGGTTGAAGCTTCGAGGTGGGAAGATATCGCCCTCTTGCTAGTAGTAGTAGTAGTAGTTGTAGTATAGTAGTAGCAGTAGTTATTCATGGTAGTTTATTATAGTACTGAACTGAAGTGATTTTTAATTAGTTTGTTTATTACCATGATTAATATCAGTATTATCAGTAACATAGACATGTTAATAATTATAGTAATGCACTTCCACATCAACTGATGGTATTTTTTATGTTTCATAACAAAATTATAATCTTGAGTAGCGCATAATTTGCAGTTTCCGCTAGATAGTTATAAAGTATATAGTAGAACATAATACACTCTATAAACTTAAATACATGACACTTATTCTTTGATTGAGACCCTATAACTTTAATACGCACTTAGGCCAAAGTGTTCAAACCAAAATATTATTTTTAAGGAAATCGTGAACCGTTTTGCGTCTGAACACCGTCAGTTTCTGTGGTGTGCACATAAACAGGACATCGGGACTTGCAGCAGCAAGACGAATCACTTCCGACGTCGCCACAATCACCTGCAGGCCGTCGACCACCACTTCGTATGACCTGAAGTGATACACATCCCTGTACTTCCTGATGGAGACGAGGTTGTCACTAAGATAAGCGATGAAGACATTACCTTCGCTATCGAGCTCTCCGAACCGTCTGGCTCCGGGGAAGTCGTCGGTCAGTTTGATATCCCAAACAGTACCCTCCGATGACCGGTCCATGGCTAGGTGACAAAGATGGACGGCGCTTTCGTTGCTAACCAAGACACGGAGGTGTTCGCCATCAGACAGCAGATTTTCCGAAGGTTTGAAGCGCACTTGAACAGATTTGCCTTGAAGGGACGCCACTCGGATGGGGACAGTCCGCTTCAGCGACCCGTTTGGAGAGTAGAGGCGCAGCGAATTTTTGTACATCAGTAGCACAATTTCCTTGGCATCAGTATGTACTGCTATGGGAATGGCATCTGAATTCTCATCTTGCTGCAAGATGCGTCTTACCCCTCCATGAATGTCGTCCGGATCACGGGTATCGTCGTCCGAATCAGAGGTACCGTACCATTTAGAAGAGCCGGATGAATCATTCGCCACGCCGAAAGCCGGTTTTACGTTTCTAATCTTCATTGACAACACGTCATTGTTCTGGTACAGGACCGCAAGTGATTCACGTAATGGTGAAGAGGCCATGTCCTTCACTGCAACGGATTCAACATCGTTTTCAGGACAGCGCTCGCATTCTTTGGTATATGCACGAATACTTTCATTTCCATGAAAGCCAACAGCCATCGTGTCATTAGTTAGCGCACACAGACTCGACGGGAGAGAGTCAGACTCAAATCTACTCTGGAGAACCATCCAATGTGAGTCTCTCTGAGAGAGACTTTCTGCCCGGATAAGATTTAGAAACATAGGGTACGCAACTTTTGCTTTCTGAAGTTTGAGTTCACCAGTAAAGTTAGATAACAGTCGAGAGCGATTTGAAGTAGGTATCGAGACATTTTCGCTCTCATAATCTTTGCAGATCACTTGATGCATTTCGAGTAAAGCTTCAGCATTCGCATTGTTGATGATGAATTCAGTTAAATTATTCAAGTCTGATAACAATGGATCTTTCTCTGGATCATTCGATTTCTCCAAATCGTTGTAGATGGAGATTTCGATATCCGCCAATTCTGTCTCGATTTCATTTCCTAGTCGCTTGATGTCTTGAATCTTCTGTGAAACAAATTCTTGGACTTCAAATTTCAAACGTGCGAGATTCGTATTCAAAACTAATCGGTCTGCTGCTTCTTTACGTTTTGCGTAATTCCTTCGCTTTTCTTTTTGTTTGCCCCATTCAAGGAGACGAGAGAGTTTTTTCTTCAAATGCGTCAAAGCCTGATCAATCGAGACAACTTTGTGAAGCTTTGGATTGCGATGATCACGCATGCCACATTCTCCACAAATTGCCAACTCGCAGGTCTCACAGAAGAACGAAACACTTTTGTTTGGAGAATCGTGGACGTTTCCTTGTGTTTGACAAGGCGGTCTAAGTGCAACAGCCTTGGAAGAACTTGAACGCTTCAAGGTTTCCGCCATGAGATTCGCAAGGCCATTCTTGCGAAGTCCAGCGACACCGTTATCAGGCAGGGTTGTTAATTGCCTACACAGAGGGCAGGTTACCCGTTCGGTTTCATTCATCTCAACAAGGCAATCGTGACAGAACGTGTGGTGACATGACAAAAATCTAGCATCGACGAAACGATCTGTGCAAATGCTGCATTCAATTTCGCCGTCAATGTCTCCTAATTGATCTGCAGGAAGTGCCGCGGCCATGATTATGTTGTATGTGTAGGCTACTGCTAGCAATGTTTTTAATACAGTCTTAGTTACTCACATAGAAGTATGTCTTTCAATTTGTCGATCCACAAGCTGGTATAATTATGTGCGCTTTACGTATTAACATGTATGTATGTATGTATGGATAGAGCGCGTAGACTCCGTATTCTACTTTTCAATCAATACAAACGTGTCACATGACATTGAACACGGTTAGTATTCCCCAGCCTTTTGATGAAGATCGCTTCGGTATTGTATTTGCTTTCAGTATCATGGTTTAGTGAGCAGTGATGTTTGCATCGTTGCACGAACCACATTCAGTGGCGTAATTACCACCGGGAGCATAGGGGCATGTCCCCCCTAATAATTTGACTAAAACAATACCAAGCATGAGAGGAAATCCTGTATAAAATATAGAAATATATAGCGTGTGCCCCCCTTCAAAACAAGATTTTTAAAAAATAAAAAAATAAATAATAATAATACCACCAAAGAAATAGCGTGCGCCCCCAACCCCAGTCGATCCTACCACGCTACTCCACTGGCCACGTTCCCCAAGTTTCTAAATAAAGACCGGTTTAGGAACTGTTGTTAATGCACATGTCACATTTCCTGTCATACAGAATGGTATGGATCGTCACGGAAGCATTACAACCCACATTATTATAACAGGCGTGAAATAAAAACTATTCTTCCTTCTGATTTTGTGATCTAACGAGGGTCTGGGCTTTCGATATTTAAGGGGTAGTTCAGTTTTGGTATAGAGGGCGCTGCACGAAATAATTTGTTTGTGAGGTCATGAAAAACGGAGTGTAAAATTTGAAAAAGCATACAATTTCAATAGCAGAATAAACTTAATTTGATCCAAATCGGTTCAGAAATGGCTGGAATATCAATAAATGTATCCAATCGGAATAAATCTGGGCCCCCGATTTATTCGATGATTTAACAAAAATAAATAAAAATGCCTACACTTTTTCAAAAAGTTTTCAAAAGAGGTTTTTAAATAGTTTTTGATGATCTCTCTTTTCATTATTTCAACAAAACATCACATGCATAATTTTGTATAAAAAATGGTTGAAACCAATGCATTTTAGAGAGCGCCCTCTTGTGTTTTAATAGCCCTTTCGAATGATAACAGGCTTTTTAATTAGTTTGTAGTGTTATTGTGCAGGTTTTGGTTATTAAAGCTCAGCCTTACCAAAACTGTACTACCCCTTTCCTTCGGTAAACATTCTTCTTGGATCGAATTAAAAGCTCACGCCCTCCTTTACTAATTACATATTCCTACATATTTGCCTATAAGGATGGTTTTTAAATATAATTTATAAAAGTATTACATGGATTTTGTTTATATTGTCATTAGGGTACGATAATTTAACATCTGAACACTTCAATTGTAAATATCTTTTTAACGAAAGGGAAATTTGAAAAACCGAAACCTGTCCCATGATTGTATTGTTAATACGAATACAAGGTACGAGGGACCCGCTAGAATTCTAATTGGATTTTGAGGATTTTGGCAATGTTACTTAAGTCCCTTTAAGGCTTAGCGACTAGCTCCAATACTACTGTTAAGAATGTATACAAATTGTTTTTTTTTTATTGTATATATACTTACGTCGAGTTGAGACTATGACAGGTTCGTTGTTAACACTAAACCCAAAGACCGTACGGCTCTTGACCGTGATTCTATACGCCGTCGATGCACTCAGAACCCTCAGTGTGAACACAGTTGGTTGAATATTACCCTCCTCTGCACACTCCTCCGCACTGTCTATCGGGCAGTAGGAAACTGTGTAGGTTATGGGTTTCCCGCCAGAACTGCCCTGGATCCACATGACAGTGAAGGAGTCGGTGGTGATGGAGGTCTTTGAGACTGCGATGTTGCTTGGACTACCTGGTAGATCTAAAAGGAACACACAAATATATTATGGTCTTAAACAAATCATGCACAACTATAGCCTACCACCATGGTAATATACAATTTGGAAAGTAAACATGAATTTCATCAACAGAACAAATTAAACAAATGACAATTCTCACCTTTAGTGCTAAATAATAGTTTGATTAGAAACAGCATCATAATTTGGACTAAAGAACTGATTTGAGAGAAACTGAGAATTGCGGATACATTTCCATTAACTAATTTCAATTGCACTATTTGTTACAATTTATCGCAATTTTAATATTAATGAAAAAACATTAACCCCTAGTATTGCTATAACAAAAATTACAATTATGGAGCAGAATAAATAGAACCACGCTCAATTCCAATTTGAAACAATTATTTTATGGCGTCCATTTTGTTTGTTTGTTTAACTTTTTTTTATTTGTATAACTATTACAATGTAATTGAGTAGAATAACAGCCATTTGTATTAAAGTTGCATATTATATACTAACTTCCAGCTTCAAGTGTCTTATTGGCCTGCAGCAGCGTTGCAGACCAAGGGTACCGCGCCATACACGTGACCATCTTCCCACTGTCGCCTTTCGTAGCATTGAAGGTGGCCACCCTGAATGACGTCACGAGTGGCGGGTCGTCGGTCAATTGGTTAACCTGGTCACGTGGGTCGAATGTGACGTCACCGGCGGACCAGATTATGTCAGGAGGAGGATTGCAGGGAGTTGGTACGGTGCAGTTTAGCATGAATTGTTGGCCAATCACAAAGTACGTTGTCTTGTTTTGAACTTGTTTTGAATCTCCACTCTTTGAGTCGAGTATTTCGACACGACTGGGCGGACCTTTAATGTGAAATATCGATGAAAATTATCATAATTAGTTGATAATGAGATATATTTGAAGTTGACTCGTTATGACGATGTTTGACTTACTTTTTTAACCCTGATATTGTATCATGGCAAGTTTTTGAATTCACGAACATAATACATAGTGTATAGTTAAAGGGATAGTTGAGTATTGGTCAAACTTAACTTTAGTAACCAAAACCTGCGCTATTACGGTACAAACTACAAAGTAATAGTTATAACTTCACCATGCTCGAAAAGTCTACAGTTACAAACGACTACGTAAAACCCCTGTTATCATTCAAAAAGAGCCGTTACAACGCAAGAGGGCGTTATTTAATAAAATATTTGGTTTTAGCCCTTTTTCATACAAAATTGTGCATTTAATATTTGTTAAAATAATGATTCAATAGAGGTATCATCAACGACTTTTTAAACACCTATTCACCAAGTAGTCTTCGAGCATTTTTTTGAAATTTTTTCTAAAAAGTCTAAATATCGCCCAGTGATTGCCGGTGAAGAACATTTTGAATACAAATATATTTATGGATATTTCAGCCGTTTCTGAACCGATTTTGATCAAATAAAGTTTATTCTGTCATTAAAATTGTATGTTCTTTCGAATTTGACAGTCAGTTTTTCATTATCTCACAAAAAATATCGGGGGGCACTTCGGGAAATACCAATACTCAACACTACCTTTAAACTGCATGCACACAAGTTATAGAGGAATTAAGAAACCATTATTTTCATTAAACTTGGACGAAAAGCCTGGATGGGGCCTTTTTGCTTATTAATGCACTATAACACTAAATAGTTATACCGAACTATTGCTTTTTGCTTACTTGTCACGATCAGCCGGACCGACGCCTTTTTGATCCCAGCTGAAGCCAAGGCCTTGCATTCATACTCGCCATCGTCCTCCAGGGTCAGTGATCGAATGACCAGATTCACGCCGGTACTCAGCGCGCCTACCACGGCGTACTTCTCCGGGTCCGCTATGTCCATTTCTTGACAGGAGGAGATACTGTGACCGGTGCACTGCAATAACGTGATGATCATGATGGTACTCCCGTTTGTCCTGCGCTTTTGCCACACGACTTTTGCACCGCTCGGGGAGACGGAGAAATTGCAGCGGAGTGTGACGCTGGTACCAGGTACACCTGTTTGAATGACATCAGTGGTCAGGGTCGCGGTTGAACCTAAGACCATGAAACAAGGAATAGATTATTGAAGGGACAACCATCTTAGATGTTTAGAGGGTTCCATGTGCACATGAGTGCCGAAATGGACATTCAAGTGAACAACGGTTTTTGTCTTTTTAATTCTGTTGAATTGGGTCAATCCCCCGTTGCACTTCATTGCTGTATTTATTGTTGTGATTTCGGAAATAAACAAACAAACAAACAAACAATATTGAAACTAATGAAAACAATCACAAAAACGATTGAACATACCATAATATGGAGACAAGTTTGAATATTTGAAGGGTAAGTAACACCACTTTTTACTCATAAGCACTCAATTATGTTGGACTTACCTCCTATCAGGTACATTGTCAGCGACAGAATAACCGAGCAGCCGAAGAACACAGCATTCATCGTGAGGTTGGTAAGAACTGTCCATTAAAGTAGAAATCCGGAAGGAACAAGGGACACATTTCAAACTGCCAAGACGTTTTTAACAGGAACTTTCATCTCATTATAATTATCGATCCGCTCATCTGACCGGGCCTGTGGCTCAGTGGTATATATCATCCGTCTCATGCATGGGAGGTCGTGGGTTCGAACCCGGGCCGGGTCATACCAAAGACCATTATAACAATTGTACCTAATGCCTTCTAGCCAGGCGCTCGACAAACAGAGAGTGAAGTAGGGTAATAGAAACATTTATGTTATGCAGGGCCCACTGGAAGAGCAGTGTTCGTCACTGAAGTGGTTTACCTGGGTAAATAAAACGTTATTAATTTATAATCAATACCGTCTGATCATCACAAACGTATCGAGAGTTGCGATAATTGCCCAGTGAAGAGTCACATTAATTATCATGACAATTGTATACAAAGCAATTAGAAAACAAGGTATATTATGTACTTTGAATTACAAATTAGTGGGTTTGGAATGTATAGATCGTCTACTACATCTAGAGTAATGATGCATTACATGAGGCCAAACTCTATAATAGATCATTAATACAAGTTCATATTTCTTTCACTTCCATTTCTTTGAATGTACAGACTAATTATGAACACTTTCTGTCTTCATGTGTATATTTATTTATTTATATATTTATTTATTATGTCAAATATTTTATTTATAGTAACCAGGAAACGATTTTAAGTTA
The DNA here is from genome assembly GCA_037951105.1 of Echinarachnius parma. Classification (NCBI taxonomy): domain Eukaryota; kingdom Metazoa; phylum Echinodermata; class Echinoidea; order Clypeasteroida; family Echinarachniidae; genus Echinarachnius; species Echinarachnius parma. The sequence goes on from JBAMJV010004219.1 coordinate 7,475, forward strand.
AAATGTATTGTACTACGTCATATCTA
>JBAMJV010004219.1:10000-118762 GCA_037951105.1 Echinarachnius parma
ATAGGTTGACTATCCGTCGTCAGGAGTGGGGATCTGTTGGCGTGCGCGGCTATAAGGGTAGGGGTTGCGGACGCGGGTGACGTACTATCGATTGGGAGCGCTATCAGCGACGCGTTGTGTGTGCTGCCGACGCTGGCGGCGCTGTAGTCTCTCGGCTCGCTGGGTGCGGACGTGGGTGACGCAAGGCTGCTCTGCGGCTGGCGGCGGTTGATACTCGGCTGGCTGGCTTGCTGGCTGTTGACGCTGGCGGCGCTGTAATCTCTCGGCTCGCTGGTCGCGGACGTGGGTGACGCAAGGCTGCTCTGCGGGTGGAGGCGGTTGAAGTTCGACTGGCTGGCTGGCTGGCTGTTGACGTTGGCGGCGCTGTAATCTCTCGGCTCGCTGGTCGCGGGTGCGGGTAACGCTAGGCTGTTCTGCGGGTAGCGGCGGGTGGTGTGCGGTTGGCTGGCTGGCTGGCTGTTGCATTGCGGTGTGCTGGTTGCGGATATGAGTGGTGCTAGGCTGCTCGGTTTCCTCTGTGGGTGGCGGTGGGTGATGTGTGGCTGGTTGTGTAGGCTGTGTCGGCGGTCTATTTGTGTCCTTGTTGATGAGTGGTTTCCAGATGTCGCTGATGTATAATCCTGTATCTTGAGGTACTGTGTTGTGGCGGTGAATTTCGATGGCTTCTCGGATGCGGCGTGTGTTCCAATGTTTGATGGTGATGATGAGTTTGCTGTCGTCCCATTGAATGACGTGTTCGTGCTTTTGTGCGTGCTTGACAATGGCTGATTTGTCCCAATCGCTGAGTCTGTAGCTAGTCTTGTGTTCCTTTAGTCGTGTTTCTAGATTTCTGCCCGTTTCCCCAATGTAGACTTGACTGCATTCGCATGGTATTCTGTAGACTCCTGCTTTCTTGTGAGGTGGATGCTTGTCCTTGTGAGTGTGGAGTGCCGAGTGGAGCTTGTTGGATGAGCTATGACGAACTTTGATGTCTGCTGTCTGAAGGATGCGTTGAATCTTATGTGAGGCTGGTCCGATGTATGGTAGAACAACTGTTTGTGTCGGTGGTGTAGCTACTGGTTGGTCTTCTTCAGTTGTGGCGACGGGCCTGCTGGTTGGAATGCTGGTCTTGATCTTGTTTCTTGGGTATTTGTTGATATCAGTGAGGGCGGTGGTGACGTGCTTGATTTCCTGTTGTAGATGGTCGGCATCGCTGAGTTGGTGGGCTCGGCGGATGAGGGTGTTGGGTACTGATTGAATAACGGCTGGATGGTGGAATGATCTGTAGTGTAGGTATCTGTCGGTGTGTGTGGGCTTCCTGTAGACTTGGTGGGCGGGTTTACCGGATGGCGTTCTAGTGACGAGGACGTCGAGGAAGGGGATGCTGTTGTGTTCTTCGGTTTCCATGGTGAATTTGATGCTCGGGTGTTGTTGGTTGATGTGGGTGAGGAAGGTGTCCAAGTCGCCTCTGCTGTGTGGCCAGATGACAAATGTGTCGTCGACGTATCGAAGCCAGAGGGAAGGAGATTGTAAAGATGACTGTAGTGCTGTTGTTTCGAAGTGTTCCATGAAGATGTTGGCTATGACGGGTGAAAGTGGTGATCCCATGGCTGCGCCTTGTAGTTGTTTGTAGTAGTTGTCTCGCCATTTGAATGATGTGGAGTTGAGACAGAAGATGATGAGGTCGTGAATTTGGTCCGGTGTGAGTGCGGTTCTATCGGAGAGTGTGTCGTCAGCTTCGAGTCGATCTTTGACGATGCTGCAGGCTTCGATGACAGGAACGCTGGTGAACAGGGATTCAACGTCAAAGCTGACCATGATGTCTGTATCTTGTATGGTTGTCTCGGAGAGAATGTCGATGAAGTGCTTGGAGTTGTTGATGTGATGCTGTGACTGTCCTACAAGAGGCTGAAGAATTGATGTCAGGTGTCTGGCGGTGTTGTAGCATGGTGATCCTCGGGTTGAAATGATGGGACGAAGTGGGATGGTGGGTTTGTGGATCTTCGGTTGGCCAAATAGGATGGAGCAGGTAGATGAAGATGAACGGAGCTGGAAGTAGAGTGGCTTGGGGATGGCGTCTAGTCTGTGTAGTGAGAGTAGTTGCTGGTTTAGTTTCCTCTCAGTGGCTTGTGTCGGATCTTTCTTGAGCTGCTTGTAGGTCGGGGTTTCGATGAGGGCTGTGATCTTGTTATTGTAGTCTTGCTTGTTGAGTAGTACAGTGGCGTTTCCCTTGTCTGCTTGTAGAATGTGTATCGATGAGTTGTTGCGTAAGTCCTTCATCGACATTCTCTCCGAGACAACCATACAAGATACAGACATCATGGTCAGCTTTGACGTTGAATCCCTGTTCACCAGCGTTCCTGTCATCGAAGCCTGCAGCATCGTCAAAGATCGACTCGAAGCTGACGACACACTCTCCGATAGAACCGCACTCACACCGGACCAAATTCACGACCTCATCATCTTCTGTCTCAACTCCACATCATTCAAATGGCGAGACAACTACTACAAACAACTACAAGGCGCAGCCATGGGATCACCACTTTCACCCGTCATAGCCAACATCTTCATGGAACACTTCGAAACAACAGCACTACAGTCATCTTTACAATCTCCTTCCCTCTGGCTTCGATACGTCGACGACACATTTGTCATCTGGCCACACAGCAGAGGCGACTTGGACACCTTCCTCACCCACATCAACCAACAACACCCGAGCATCAAATTCACCATGGAAACCGAAGAACACAACAGCATCCCCTTCCTCGACGTCCTCGTCACTAGAACGCCATCCGGTAAACCCGCCCACCAAGTCTACAGGAAGCCCACACACACCGACAGATACCTACACTACAGATCATTCCACCATCCAGCCGTTATTCAATCAGTACCCAACACCCTCATCCGCCGAGCCCACCAACTCAGCGATGCCGACCATCTACAACAGGAAATCAAGCACGTCACCACCGCCCTCACTGATATCAACAAATACCCAAGAAACAAGATCAAGACCAGCATTCCAACCAGCAGGCCCGTCGCCACAACTGAAGAAGACCAACCAGTAGCTACACCACCGACACAAACAGTTGTTCTACCATACATCGGACCAGCCTCACATAAGATTCAACGCATCCTTCAGACAGCAGACATCAAAGTTCGTCATAGCTCATCCAACAAGCTCCACTCGGCACTCCACACTCACAAGGACAAGCATCCACCTCACAAGAAAGCAGGAGTCTACAGAATACCATGCGAATGCAGTCAAGTCTACATTGGGGAAACGGGCAGAAATCTAGAAACACGACTAAAGGAACACAAGACTAGCTACAGACTCAGCGATTGGGACAAATCAGCCATTGTCAAGCACGCACAAAAGCACGAACACGTCATTCAATGGGACGACAGCAAACTCATCACCACCATCAAACATTGGAACACACGCCGCATCCGAGAAGCCATCGAAATTTACCGCCACAACACAGTACCTCAAGATACAGGATTATACATCAGCGACATCTGGAAACCACTCATCAACAAGGACACAAATAGACCGCCGACACAGCCTACACAACCAGCCACACATCACCCACCGCCACCCACAGAGGAAACCGAGCAGCCTAGCACCACTCATATCCGCAACCAGCACACCGCAATGCAACAGCCAGCCAGCCAGCCAACCGCACACCACCCGCCGCTACCCGCAGAACAGCCTAGCGTTACCCGCACCCGCGACCAGCGAGCCGAGAGATTACAGCGCCGCCAACGTCAACAGCCAGCCAGCCAGCCAGTCGAACTTCAACCGCCTCCACCCGCAGAGCAGCCTTGCGTCACCCACGTCCGCGACCAGCGAGCCGAGAGATTACAGCGCCGCCAGCGTCAACAGCCAGCAAGCCAGCCAGCCGAGTATCAACCGCCGCCAGCCGCAGAGCAGCCTTGCGTCACCCACGTCCGCACCCAGCGAGCCGAGAGACTACAGCGCCGCCAGCGTCGGCAGCACACACAACGCGTCGCTGATAGCGCTCCCAATCGATAGTACGTCACCCGCGTCCGCAACCCCTACCCTTATAGCCGCGCACGCCAACAGATCCCCACTCCTGACGACGGATAGTCAACCTATTCGAAACGTCGAGTCCCTCCTACCATCCACCCTCTCCTCGCAATACCACAGTCCTTTCTAGGACTATCAACAGTCCTTTCTAGGACTACCAATTGTCCTTTTTAGGACTCTCCTAGAAAGAATACCAACAGTCCTTTTCAGGACTATCCCAACAGTCCTTTCTAGGACTAACAACAGTCCTTTCTAGGACTACCAATTGTCCTTTTTAGGACTCTCCTAGAAAGAATACCAACAGTCTTTTTCAGGACTATCCCAACAGTCCTTTATAGGACTACCAACAGTCCTTTCTAGGACTACAACAGTTCTTTTTAGAACTCTCCTAGAAAGAATACCACAGTTCTTTTCAGAACTACACCAACAGTCCTTTCTAGGACTACCATAGTCCTCTTCAGGACTTACCAATCCACCCATCTCACATGGTGTACCCGTAAACCGCACGTATTAGTATTATCTGTATTGTGAAATATTCAATCGTGTATTAACACTTGAGATCAGGCTAAATAAAAAATAGTATAAATAGTATCTTTTACGTCACATCTAATATGGTCGAGTGATTAAGTAATGGCTGTGATATCAACAAAAGAAATACATAATAAATGTTATGAATATGAAATCAGGATATATCAAGAACAACAGTAGTCCAATACGAGAATGTTTCTTTTATAGTAACTAGGTACAGTTATAGACAGAGAATGATGAGATCATGAGATGAGATATAAAATGTCTTCGTAAATAGCACATCATACAGTCATATGTAACTGACATCATATGTAACTAATCTTCTAAATACACATCATTCTAATAACGATCACGCTAATAACAATGTATACGGATGTCATCTAAATGGTATAAATAATGGAGTATAGGGTAGCACGGCTGCGTGTTTCTTATCATGCTTATTAATTCAATAGTGATGTTCTGGTTTAGAGGGTGCCTTGCGGAGAAGAAGCTAATTCTAGAAATAGCAAAAACTCATAATATTTTCCAAACCATAGAATGTTTGTTTGACGGATCAAAGTCCGTTCAGAAACGCTTGTCTTTTATACGCGATGTCACCGATATGAGAATGTTTTGTTATCATAACCTAGACATTCGTGGACATTAATTATGATAATCTCCTTATTCAATATGTTTAATTTACAAAACAAATCACGTTCACAAGTTTGGAAGAAATGGGTTGAATCTTCGAGGTGGGAAAACATCACCCTCTTGCTGTTATTTGATTGGATTTGGGCGTTTCAATGCAGTTAAATGATTAATTCTCTGTTGTATACATGTACGAATGATGCAACATCAAATAAAATGCTGTATGTAAGAAAGTTGGAGATATTTGATTACTGATAATGCTTATGATATTATATTCTCGATTTATAAGATTGATCATTTCATCTGTTCAGTATGATCTTCTGCAATGCCATGCATGGTAAAACAAAATACATTCACAAATACAACATCATATCCATAGTATAAACCAACTATAAGCAATACAAATTACAAAGACAAAAACTAATCAGCGTTTACACATAAACTGTAGCCTAAACTATTCTTCTACCTTAAAGAAGAATAATATAGGTTTTCCCGGTCAATTTCGCTATTTTCTCATGCAATTTCATATCAGCAGCATTCAATTTCACCAAATCCGCGTTTGGATCGACACATCGTCATTCAGATTCGTGTTTAGTCATTCATATTAACTAACGGAGCAACCAATTTCACACTTGCGTCATTCCAATGTAAGCGATGGGCGCTCATTTTCGTTAATGGTCATTCAAATTCATCTCTAGCAGTCTCCGGTCTCATTTCGGTCATTCAAATTCGCGCATGGGCAAACAAGTTCATTATAATTTCATTCAAATTAAACATGTACAGTGGAAATGTAATGGATATGTAACATCATGGTATATGGTACAGTTATTTCGTGCATGGGCAATCAATAAACAAAACATGATGAAAATAAAGATACTGATTATGAAAAAAGATAATGATAAATTAAGATCAGATGATGACAAAAAAGAAAATGTGATGAAAATAAAGATCAAAATGATGAACTAAATATCGCATGATGATAAAGTAAAGACATGATGAACGAATAGAGGTAAAACAAAACGAAAGCACAATGTGAAATGAATATAAAATTATTGAACATTGACAAACAAATCTAAACAAAATGTGACTGATGAATATCGAAAAATATAACACGATGAAATGGTCAAGACTATGTAGTAAGGAAAAGAACGGTGATGATGATATAAAAAATAAACCATTGTCATCGTATGTCATATATAATGTGTGTGCGTATGTACATGGTTGTATACATGCATGTAAATATGTGTATGTGTGAGTACGTATGGACGTTGTTTGAGTAACTTAAATCGAATGAACATTTCTGGAAATTGGTCACCCATTAACGAAATTGAATGCACAAACGGGCGATTGTCGAGTTTGCCGTATTAAATTGAATGCCCATTTGTTGAAAATAGCGCCCAATGATAAAATCGAATGCCCATTGCGAATTTGAAGTTCGCGATTTGACATTTGAGTGCCTATATACGAATATGCATGCTCGTAATATGAATTTGAATGACCAAAGCGACTCCTCCACGGCAATTGCACGAAATTAAATGCACATAAACGAATTTGGGCGCGTAATGTTGGAAATTGGCCGGGAAAACCTATAGTATTAATATAGATATTGTTGGTAGTAATTATAAGTAGTAGCAGTAGTAGTTTGTAGTAGTAGCAGTAGTAGTAGTAGTAGTAGTAGTAGTAGTAGTAGTAGTAGTAGTAGTAGTAGTATTCGTAGTAGTAGTATTAGTAGTAGTAGTAGTAGCAGTAGTAGTAGTAGTAGTAGTAGTAGTAGTAGTAGTAGTAGTAGTAGTATAGTAGTAGTAGTAGGAGTATAGTAGTAGTAGTAGTAGTAGTAGTAGTAGTATTAGTAGGAATAGTACTACAAGTAGTAGTAGTAGTAGTAGTAGTAGTAGTAGTAGTAGTAGTAGTAGTAGTAGTAGTAGTAGTAGTAGTAGTAGCAGTAGTAGTTTGTAGTAGTAGTAGCAGTAGTAGTAGTAGTAGTAGTAGTAGTAGTAGTAGTAGTAGTAGTAGTAGTAGTAGTAGTAGTAGTAGTAGTAGTAGTAGTGGTAGTAGAAGTAGTATTATTAGTAATTCATGGTAGTTAATGTAACTATTTAATAATGAACTGAAATGATATTTAGAAATACAGACATGCTAATAATTATACATAATTAGGCACATCTACTGATGATATATTTTTGTTACATAACGAACTGATAAACTTGAGTAGCGCCTAATTTGCGGTTTCCGCTAGATATTATGAAGTAGTGGAACATGATACAATATATAAACTAAAATACATGACACTTATTCTTTGATTTTGAGACCCTATATCTTTACGCCACACTTAGGCCAAAGCGTTCAAACCAAAATATTACTTTTAAGGAAATCGTGAACCGTTTTGCGTCTGAACACCGTCAGTTTATGTGGTGTGCACATATACAGGACATCGGGACTTGCTGCAGCAAGACGAATCACTTCCGACGTCGCCACAATCACCCGCAAGCCATCGACCACCACTTCGTGTGACTCAAAGTGATCCACAGCACTGTACTTCCTGATGGAGACGAGGATGTAACTAAGAAAGGCGATGAAAACATTACCTTCGCTATCGATCTCTCCGAACCGTCTGGCTCCGGGGAAGTCGTCGGGCAGTTTAATATCCCACACGATACCCTCCGATGGCCGGTCCATGGCTAGCTGACACAGATGGACTGCGCTTTCGTCACTTACCACGAAGCGTAGGGTTGCGCCATCAGAAAGCAGATTATCTGAAGGTTGGAAGCGCACTTGAACATATTCGCCTTGAAGGGATGCAACTCGAATGGGGCCAGTCCGCAACAATGATCCGTTTGGAGAGTAGAGACTCAGAAAATCTTTGTACAACATGAGCACATTTCTCTTTGCATCGGTATGTAATGCTAGGGGAATACCATCTACAGAAGAGCGGACTACATCCTTTAAAGGAGGACGAGGAGCCACGTACCAGTCCATGTTAGTAACCGGTATTACGTTTCTAATCTTCATTGGCAAGACGTAATTTTTCTGGCTCAGGACCACAAGTGAATCACGGGATGGTGAAGAGGCCATCTTCTTCACTGCAACTGGTCTAAACTTTTTCTTTTGACAGCGCTTGCATTCTTTGGTATAGACATGAATATCTTGATATAGATGAAATCCTACAGCCACTTTGTCATCAGATAGCGCACACAGACACGACGGGAGAGAGCCAGACTTAAATCTACTCTGAAGAACCATCCAATCTCTCTGCCCGGTTAGATTTCCGATGGTTGGGAACACAGTGAACGCACGTTTTGCTCTTTGAACTCGGATGTTACCAGCAAGGTCAGATAAAAGTTGTAAGTTATTTGAATTAGGTCTTGGTACCTTTTCACGCTCATAATCCTTGCAGATCACTTGATACATTTCGAGTAAAGCTTCAGCGTTCGCGTTGCTGATGATGTCGTCAGTTAAATTATTCAAATCTGACAACGACACATCTCTCTCTAAATCATTTGATTTCTCTAAAGCTTTAACAATGGATATTTCGATGTCTGCCAATTCTTTATCGATATCATTTCCTTGGCGCTTGATGTTTTGAATTTCCTGTGAAACAGATTCTTGTACTTGCCTTTTCAATGCTGCAAGGCTTTCACGAACATCTTTTCGTTTTACTTCTTCTTCAGCTATAGCGTCATTTCTTCGTTTTTCTTCCTCTTTCCCCCATTCACGGAGTCTAACGAGTTTGTCCTTCATATGGGTCAAAGCCTGCTCAATCGAGACAACTTTGTGAAGCTCTTGATCGCGATGACCACGCATGCCACAGTCTCCACAAATCGCCAACTCGCAGGTCTCACAGAAGAACGAAACACTTTTGTCGTGGTCGTGTCCTTGTGTTTGGCAGATTAGTCTAAGTGCAACAGCCTTGGAAGAATATGAGTGCTTCAAGGTTTCCGCCATGAGATTAGCAAGGCCATTCCTGCGAAGTCCAGCGACACCGTTATCAGGCAGGATTGTTAATTGCCTACACAGAGGGCAGGTTACCCGTTCTGTTTCATTCAGCTCGACAAGACAGCCGTGACAGAATGAGTGGAAACATGACAAAAATCTAGCATCGACGAAACGATCTGTGCAAATGCTGCATTCAACTTCGCTGTCAATGTCTCGTAAATGATCTGCAGGAAGTGCCGCGGCCATGATAGTGTGTTTTATTAGAACTGCTAGCAATTTGTATTCACCCAGTTTTAAGGCCTAATTAACAAGTTGGTCAAGATTGTTTTTAATTATGTGCAGTAATATCAATACTATAGCTATTCTTCTGGTGAATATAATTTTTCTAGTGAAAAACTAGTCAGTGTATGTCAGTTTGCGTCAGAACAATGCACTCTTATCATTGATTAACGTTGCTGTTTTCCCCATTTTTTCCTAAAGAAGATTGGGTTGGGCAATTATTTGCTCTCAATATCATAATCACTCAGAGGCGTAGTAACAAGAGTCCGGGGAACGTTCCTCCCCCGAAATGTACGTGCATTTCATACTTCCTACCATAATAAATCAACCAATCATGGTGACATCGCAAAATGGCATCATCATCATCAAATGTTGTTAAAAGAAACGGCGCAATGATGCCATATTGCGTCACCCCACCCCATTCGTGTCCACAACGACGCGGTCACCTACCCCACCCCTAGAGTGCGACTCTAAACCGTAATGGTCTTGGTCAAGATCAATCCCCTTCACTCCCGTCGCCAACGCTCTCACAATTGAAACGGTTGGCTCCGTCTCGGTCATTCAAAATACAAGTCCCCACTGCACGTCTCCTCTCTGTAAAAGGTCTGGCTTCCTCGCTGTTATCAGTGAGAAGTAGTCAATGCGGTATGGTGCAAGGGTCACTAATATACACAGATTTGACGGTTTATGACGTTTATGATTATTTTATGATACTATGCATGGATTGAAGTGATGCCGTGGTAAACAAGGGGTTGGCAACCGATTATTGCCTTCAATAAAGATTTATGTTATAGAACCAACAACTCACGCTCTTATTTACTCACATTCCCTTCGAATAAAGATATTATTGTCTAATTGTACAATATATCCTATTGGGCCAAAGTACATGTATACAGTATACTGACAATATTGAAAGTTGCAGGGAACGTGTAATTATTATGTGAAGGGGGGCATCATGCAGTTACTCTGGCTCATATTTGGATGAGGTCTCAGACACACACGCACACACACACACACACACACACACACACACACACACACACACATACTCACACACACACACACACACACACACACACACACACACACACACACACACACACACACACACACACACACACACACACACACACACACACACGCACACACGCACACACACACACACACACACACACGCACATTCTTGTAAGAGCCTTCAATCGGGGATATGGTACACACAATGTTATAAACACCTTCAACGGGGATATGCCCGTTTGTTTAATGATGTTTGGCTTGTCCCCGGTTTGCTGGTGTGTAAACATGGCAATATGCCCCATCTGTGGGTTTAAAAATACACACACATTCACTTGCATACACACACACACACTTATACACCCACTATGTAAAAAAAACGTGCAAAACGGGCATATAAGGGATATCCTTAAAACATCATAATACCATACAGTACAGCCCTTAAGACGATCCCTGAAGCACTATACCCCCCTGTTCGGAAACCGGGGATATCCCCGTTTTGCCGGTGTTTAAACTTGTGTGTATCCCCGATTGACGGTCCTTACATACGCACAAACATATACACATACGCACAATTACATGCATATACACACGCACACACATACTCACACATACACGCACACAAACACACACACACACATACACACACACACACACACTCACACACACACACACACACACACACACACACACACACACACACGTATTCAAACTGCACATTCACATAAATACAAACATGCACACTCATGCACACTCACACTCAGTCTAGGTAATACAAGTGTGATACAGCCATGTTGTGCATTCATTCGTTTAGGTTCGTTTATTCATGTACTGTACTTAACATGCTTAAAGGGATAGTTGAGTTCTGGTAAAGGGAGTACAGTTTTGGTCAAACTGAATTTTAGTAACCAAAACCTGCACCATTACATTACAAACTGATAGTTATAACTCCACTATCATGACTATGCTCGAAAGGAATACAAAATTACTAATGACTAAGTAAAAAGCATTACAAAATAGCCGTTAAAACTCAAGAGGGCGCTCTCTAAACCCTCATCGGTTTCAACCATTTTAAATAAAATACTTGTGCATGTGATGTTTTGTTGAAATAGTTATTAGATAGAGAGATAATCAACAACTATTTAAAAACCTCTTTTGTACATTTTTGAAAAGAGGAATCATTTTTAAAAAAATAATTAACCGCTGGTTCAAAATTATTGAATAATTGTGGGGCCCCACAATTATTACAAATGGTTATGTTTATGGATATTTCAGCCATTTCTGAACAGATTTTGATCAAATAAAGTTTTTTCTGTCATTAAAATTAAAACTATCCCCCATCGCCACATTACGCGTGACTTTTTTCTGAAGGTATGGATACACATCACAACTCTGTTTACAGTTATCATGCTTATGGAATGAAGTCTCCTGAGCAATATTTGACTACAACATACAAAACATACGGTTTAAACTAAAATGCTGACTGCGCATGCGTAATTTAAAGTTTAGCCATGATATATTGTCAACATATAATATCAAAATACTACATAATGCATGCATACTATTTTCAACTTATTCATACAGTTATGCGACCCCTTTGAAAATCAGCTATTGCGACAAGGGTCATTTCCCGATTCGTGGATACAAATAAAAATGAATGATCGTACATTTCAAAATTGTATTCATGATTATTGTGTGCATCCCAGCAGAGATTATTTGATATATTATGTATAATAAAATGAATATTACATTCCTTTTTTAGATATACATACATAATTGACTGAAAATGATAATACAGTATTATCTGTATGATGAAATACGCAATCGTTTAATAACACTTTAGATAAGGATAAGGAAAAGTATCATGAACGTCACATTTAATGTTTTCCTATAATAATCAAATTTATTGAATTAGTAATGGTTGTGATATCAGCAAAAGAAATACATTATACATTGTATGAGGATATATCAAAAACAGTAGTCAAACGAGATGGTTTCTTTTAAATCAACTATACTAATAATAACAATAATAATAATAATAATAATAATAATAATAATAATAATAATAATAATAATAATAATAATAATAATAATAATAATAATAATTGTGACTTTATGGGCTAACTCTTGCCGGAGTGTTGCCCTAGCGGAGCCAATTCGTTGGTATTTTTCATAATAATAATAATAATAATAATAATAATAATAACAATAATTATATTAGTAATATTTATAATAATAATGATAATGATAATACCAACAACAAAAATAATGATAATAATTGTAAATACTATTACTTATTCAACAAAACAATATCTCACATTCGCAGCTAAAAGCTGAATTGCAGTGTGCAACGATATTCACAAACATCAAAATAACTGAAACAAAATTACAAGATATAAAGAAATGTTAATATACATACAATAATTAAAGAAAGAAATAATAAAGACACATATAATAACTAGATAAAACTGAACTGAAGTGATAGTTGTTTGTTTATTACTATGATTAATATCAGTATTAATATCAGTATTCGCTTACATCTGCTTCTGAAACAAATTTTCTTCTATACTTTTTATTATCAACCACACCCTGGCTGCTGATGACGAGTGTGGAATAACTAACCTGCTAAATTGTTAAATACTTACTTGGACATTTACTAATTGTGACTTTATGGGCTAACTCTTGCCGGAGTGTTGCCCTAGCGGAGCCAATTCGTTGGTATTTTTCACGTAATATGGACATGTTATAATTATACATAATTATGCAAATCGACATTAATTGATAATATTTTTTGTTTTATAAAAAGCATGAAAAACTTGAGTAACGCCTTATTTGCAGTTTCTGCTAGATAATTATGAAGTACTGGAACAGGATACACTCTAAACTTATTCCACACATATAAACTCTAATACATGAAACTTATTTTTGGATTAAGACCTTATTTATTTAAGACACAAATCATTATCTTTAATGAAATCCTCAACCGTTTCGCGTCTGAACACCGTCAGTTTTTCTGGTGTGCACATGAACAGGACTTTGGGACTTGCAGCAGCAAGACGAACCATTTCCGACGTCGCCACCATGACCTGCAGGCTGTCAATCACCACTTCATGAGACTCGTAGTGATCCCCAGCACTGTACTTCCTGATGGAGACGAGTTTGTCACGAAGATAGGCAATGAAGACATTACCTTCGCTATCGAGATCTCCGAACCGTCTGGCTCCGGGGAAGTCGTCGGGCAGTTTGATATCCCAAACGACACCCTCCGATGGCCGGTCCATGGCTAGCTGACAAAGATGGACCGCACTTTCGTCACTCACCAGGAAGCAGAGATTTGCGCCTTCAGAAAGCAGATTCTCTGAAGGTAGGAAGCACACTTGAACAGATTCGCCTTGAAGTGACGCCACTCGAATGGGGAGAGTCCGCATCAACGACCCGTTTGGAGAGTAGAGGCGCAGAGAATTTTCGTACATCAGTAGCACATTTCCCTCGGCATCAGTATGTACTGCTAGGGGAATGGCATCTGAATCCTCATTTTGCTGCACGATGCGTTTTACCCCTCCATGAATGTCGTCCGAATCAGAGGTATCGGACGATTCAGGTGAGTCGGGTAAAGCCGGTTTTACATTTCTAATCTTCATTGACAAGACGTCATTGTTCTGATCCAGGACCACAAGTGAATCACGTAATGGTGAAGAGGCCATCTCTTTCACTGCAACTGAATCAAAATCTTTCTCAGGACAGCGCTTGCATTCTTTGGTATATGCACGAATACTTTCATGTCCATGAAAGCCAACAGCCATCGTGTAATTAGAAAGCGCACACAGACTCGATGGGAGAGAGAAAGGCTCAAATCCATTCTGGATAATCTTCCAATCTCTCTGCCCGGTTAATCTTCCGATTGTTGGGAATATTGGGTACGCAAGTTTTGCTTTCTGAAATTTGATGTTACCAATGAAGTCACATGCAAGATTTACGCGATCCGAAGTAGGTCTTGGTACCTTTTCGCGCTTATAATCCTTGCAGATCACTTGATGCATTTCTAGTAAAGCCTCAGCATTTGCTTTGTTGATGAGGTCTCCAGTTAAACGATTCAAATCTGATAATGACGCATCTGAAACATTCGATTTATCAAAAGCTCTGTAGATTAAAATTTCGGTAATTGACAATTCTCCATCGAGATCATGCATAAGCTGCTTAATGTTTTGTAACTCCTGTGAAACAGTTTCGCGGACTTGCGTTTTCACCGCTGCTATACTTTCACGAACATTTTTTCGCTTTGCTTCTGCTTGAGCTAATTCGTCATTTCTTCGTTTCTCTTCTGCTCTGCCCCATTCAAGGAGACTAACGAGTTTGTCCTTTATATGCGTCAACGCCTGCTCAATCGAGACAACTTTGTGAAGCTCTTGATCACGATGATCACGCATGCCACAGTCTCCACAAATCGCCAACTCGCATGTCTCACAGAAGAACGAAGCACGTTTGTTTGGAGAATCATGGTCGTATCCTTGTGTTTGACAGAGCGGTCTAATTTGAACAGCCTCGGTAAAACTTGAGTGCTTCAAGGTTTCCACCATGAGATTTGCAAGGCCATTCTTGCGGAGTCCAGCCACACCATTTTCAGGCAGGATTGTTACTTGCCTACACAGAGGGCAGGTTACCCGTTCGGTTTCATTCAGCTCGACAAGACAGCCGTGACAGAATGAGTGGAAACATGACAAAAATCTAGCATCGACGAAACGATCTGTGCAAATGCTGCATTCAACTTCGCTGTCAATGTCTCCTAAATGATCTGCATGAAGTGCCGCGGCCATGATAGTGTTTTATTAGAACTGCTAGCAATTTGTATTCACCCAGTTTTAAGGCCTAATTAACAAGTTGGTCAAGATTGTTTTTAATTATGTGCTGACTTCGGCCTCGGTGGACATCGATGATGACCCAGCAGATTCTGAATCCATGCCAGCTACAATGAAAATCAGAAGTGGAAACAATATATAATAATGATGCATGAAATGTACTTTGAATTTAATAAATTATTCTACAATATTGAATTTAATAAATTATTCTACAATATCCTACTACTTTAAATCAAATTATGTTTATATATACTTATTGAAAATATTTCTTTGTTATTTTTGTTTGCCATCAAATACAAATAATATTATTTTACAAATCAAGCATGTTATGTAGAAAGTTCTTATAAATATAATATTGTTATTTACCAATGGCATTGATGCTTCCTGGTTGCTCGATGACTTCCAGATCCTGACCTAGGTCTGCCGAGTTGCTGACTTCGGCCTCGGTGGACAGCGATGATGATCCAGCAGCTGCTGAATCCATGCCACCTTCAACAACAAAAAATTACAATAATATAAGAATGTTTAAATATTCATCACTCATTGGCATTGCCATTGTCAGGCTGTTGAGTGGCTGACATCTGTGGAAATCGATGATGACCCAGCAGCCTCTCAATCTGTGCCAGCTACTGCAAAATAATTAAGTACAAATGTGTTAACTTAAATAATGGTTTAGACGTTTCATTGTCGGTGACAATGTTATAAACATTTTGATTTCATCGTGATCTCATAATTATATTGTAAAATAATTAATAGGGGTATGAGATTATGACAATAAAATATTTGTATTTACCACTGATGATTCCTGGGCGCTCGATGTAGTCGTAGAGTTCCATATCCTGACCTCGGTCTGCTGAGCTGCTGACTTCGGTGGACATCGATGATGACCCAGCAGCGACTATATCCATGCCAGCTACAACAGAAATAATAAGCAATATTATTAATAAAATAGGAATTTTAAAATAAAGTATTCATCATACATTCACGTTGGGATTGCCATTGTCTTGACAGAGTTTTGACTCTCTACTAGTAGTAGTGACTTCAGTATCCAATAAAAATATTTACAATCCATGACATGATCAATGCCGTTCTCAAGAGTCATTTCCCATCTGTCACAATTTGTTTAATTCTGAAAGGGATTTTCAGCGTAAATAATCAACTTACTTTGTCTTTGGCAACCAAACAAAAATGTCAAACTCACTCACTAGTATAAAAATCGTAACTATTTGTCCCTTGTATTTTAAATTCCAGCATACCAGGTTTCAGAAAATTGAAAATCAAATCCCCCAAACTACACTCTACAGTACCAGTTTCAGCTAAGAAGTACTCAAAATCTTATTTTTGTCATTGTATAATAATATCAATCATATATGTAACTCTTCAGTTTGCTTGGGAAAATACTGCGTGTATAAAAAACGATCGGAAGTCAAAGGAAATTCCGATAAAATATTGTATATTTCATAACGATTTGCGTACAAAAAAAAAACACTTCACGTACACAGATTTCAATACGTGGGACAATGATAATAACGAGTGTGGGAATAGACCAAGTCTGTGGGCAAAAACCGAGGGATCGTACCATTCGGAACGAAGGGGTGTGTGGATATTCACGCTTCGAAACTACCGTAAGTTTTCGAATTTATGGGGTAAATTCGGAATGATAATGGGTGAAAAACTTTTAATATACAACTTTATTTTACATCTCAGTCAAAGTAACGAAAGACAAATACATTACAAACATTATTATTACGAGTGTTACCATCGCAAACCCCGTCAAAATGACCGGGCTGAAGTTGGTTACTTTTTCCTTATTGGATATTCGTTTACTTATTCGATATTCGGCGCTACCGGTGTCGGCACGCTACGCCGCTAGCTGCCCGTGACGCGCTCGTGAAGAGTACCCTACTAAACATAAGTATAACGTACTCAAAATCAACTATAATCTCCGACAATTGCTCAAATAATCGTCATGATTTCAAAGTAGTTATCTTTTTTACCTGTTTTGTGTCGATTTATGTGTCATTTATCCAGCATTCTACCTCAAGACGTAGACATAATAAGGAAATAAACGCTGTATAATTTCTGATTGGCGTATCCACAAGGGGGGGGGGGGGGGTGCTTCCGATGAAGGCGCTAAAATTGTACACATGGCACGGGCAGCCACCTAGTTATCTCAAGTGGTCAAACCCCGTCAAACATCGTAAGAGGAACCAAGAATAGGTCCATGAGGTTGAAGGTGGTCAAACTGACCATTATAAGAGGACATGTATATTATTCTAAAAAATGAAAAATATTAACACATATTTTAACTAAAATATATATAAGTGCCCCCAAAGTGCCCTAGTCCACATGGACCGGGCAGCCACCTATCTCAAGTTGTCAAACATCATCAGTGGAACCCAGAATAGGTCAGCTTGACCCGGTCCATGTGGTTTAAGGTGGTCAATTTGACCATAATTAAAGGACATGTATAATATTTAAAAAAAATGAAAAAAACAAATTATCAGTAAAATATATACAAGTGCCCTAGTCCACATGGACCGGGCAGCCACCTATCTCAAGTCGTAAAACATCTTTAGGGGAACCCAGAATAGGTCAGCTTGACCCGGTCCATGTGGTTTAAGGTGGTCAATTTGACCACTATTAAAGGACGTGTATATTATTTTAAAAAATGGAAAATATTTACATATTATCACTAAATATATATAAGTGCCCCAAAGTGCCCTAGTCCACATGGACCGGGCAGCCACCTATCTCAAGTGGTCAAACATCATCAGAGGAACCCAGAATAGGTCAGCTTGACCCGGTCCATGTGGTTTAAGGTGTACAATATGACCATTATTAAAGGACATGTATAATATTTTAAAATAGAAAATAACAAATTATCACTAAAATATATATAAGTGCCCCAAAGTGCCCTAGTCCACATGGACCGGGCAGCCACCTATCTCAAGTGGTCAAACATCATCAGAGGAACCCAGAATAGGTCAGCTTGACCCGGTCCATGTGGTTTAAGGTGTACAATTTGACCATTATTAAAGGACATGTATAATATTTTAAAATAGAAAATAACAAATTATCACTAAAATATATATAAGTGCCCCAAAGTGCCCTAGTCCACATGGACCGGGCAGCCACCTATCTCAAGTGGTCAAACATCATCAGAGGAACACAGAATACGTCAGTTTGACCCGGTCCATGTGGTTTAAGGTGGTCAATTTGACCATTAATTAAGGACATGTATAATATTTAAAAAAATGAAAAAAACAAATTATCACTAAAATATATATAAATGCCCCAGAGTGCCCTAGTCCACATGGACCGGGCAGCCACCTATCTCAAGTTGTCAAACATCATCAGAGGAACCCAGAATATGTCAGCTTGACCCGGTCCATGTGGTTTAAGGTGGTCAAATTGACCATTATTAAAGGACATGTATAATATTTAAAAAAATTGAAAATATAAAATTATCAGTAAAATATATATAAGTGCCCCAAAGTGCCCTAGTCCACATAGACCGGGCAGCCACCTATCTCAAGTTGTCAAACATCATTAGAGAAACCCAGAATAGGTCAGCTTGACCCGGTCCATGTGGTTTAAGGTGGTCAATTTGACCATTAATTAAGGACATGTATAATATGTAAAAAAAATGAAAAAAACAAATTATCACTAAAATATATATAAATGCCCCAAAGTGCCCTAGTCCACATGGACCGGGCAGCCACCTATCTCAAGTAGTCAAACATCATTAGAGGAACCCAGAATAGGTCAGCTTGACCCGGTCCATGTGGTTTAAGGTGATCAAATTGACCATTATTAAAGGACATGTATAATATCATAAAAATTAAAAATAACAAATTATCACTAAAATATATATAAGTGCCCCGAAGTGCCCTAGTCCACATGGACCGGGGAGCCATCTATCTCAAATTGTCAAACATCATCAGAGGAACCCAGAATAGGTCAGCTTGACCCGGTCCATGTGGTTTAAGGTGGTCAATTTGACCATAATTAAAGGACATGTATAATATTTAAAAAAATGAAAAAAAACCAATTATCAGTAAAATATATACAAGTGCCCTAGTCCACATGGACCGGGCAGCCACCTATCTCAAGTGGTCAAACATCATCAGAGGAATCCAGAATAGGTCAAATTGACCCGGTCCATGTGGTTTAAGGTTGTCAAATTGACCAATGTTAAAGGACATGAATAATATTGAAAAAATTGAAAATAACAAATTATCACTGAAATAGCTAAGTGCCCCAAAGTGCCCTAGTCCACATGGACCGGGCAGCCACCTATCTCAAGTGGTCATACATCATCAGAGGAACCCAGAATAGGTCAGCTTGGCCCGGTCCATGTGGTTTAATGTGGTCAATTTGACCCTTATTAAAGGACGTGTATATTATCTAAAAAAATGGAAAATATTTACATATTATCACTAAATATATATAAGTGCCCCAAAGTGCCCTAGTCCACATGGACCTGGCAGCCACCTATCTCAAGTGGTCAAACATCATCAGAGGAACCCAGAATAGGTCAGCTTGACCCGGTCCATGTGGTTTAAGGTGGTCAATTTGACCATTAATAAAGGACATGTATAATATTTAAAAAAATGAAAAAAAACAAATTATCACTAAAATATATATAAGTGCCCCAAAGTGCCCTAGTCCACATGGACCGGGCAGCCACCTATCTCAAGTTGTCAAACATCATCAGAGGAACCCAGAATAGGTCAGCTTGACCCGGTCCATGTGGTTTGAGGTGGTCAAATTGACCGGTATTAAAGGACATGTATAATATTTAAAAATTGAAAATAACAAATTATCACTAAAATATATATAAGTGCCCCAAAGTGCCCTAGTCCACATGGACCGGGAAGCCACCTATTTCAAGTGGTCAAACATCATCAGAGGAACCCAGAATATGTCAGCTTGACCCGGTCCATGTGGTTTAAGGTGGTCAAATTGACCATTATTAAAGGACATGTATAATATCAAAAAAATTGAAAATAACTCATTATCACTAAAATATATATAAGTGCCCCAAAGTGCCCTAGTCCACATGGACCGGGCAGCCACCTATCTCAAGTGGTCAAACATTATCAGAGGAACCCAGAATAGGTCAGCTTGACCCGGTCCATGTGGTTAAAGGTGGTCAAATTGACCCTTATTAAAGGACATGTATAATATCAAAAAAATTGAAAATAACTAATTATCACTAAAATATATATAAGTGCCCCAAAGTGCCCTAGTCCACATGGACCGGGACGCCACCTATCTCAAGTGGTCAAACATCATCAGAGGAACCCAGAATAGGTCAGCTTGACCCGGTCCATGTGGTTTGAGTTGGTCAAATTGACCGGTATTAAAGGACATGTATAATATTTAAAAATTGAAAATAACAAATTATCACTAAAATATATATAAGTGCCCCAAAGTGCCCTAGTCCACATGGACCGGGCAGCCACCTATCTCAAGTTGTCAAACATCATCAGAGAAACCCAGAATAGGTCAGCTTGACCCGGTCCATGCGGTTTAAGGTGGTCAATTTGACCATTATTAAAGGACATGTATAATATTAAAAAAAGAATGAAAATATCAAATTATCAGTAAAATATATATAAGTGCCCCAAAGTGCCCTAGTCCACATGGACCGGGGAGCCACCTATCTCAAATTGTCAAACATCATCAGAGGAACCCAGAATAGGTCAGCTTGACCCGGTCCATGCGGTTAAAGGTGGTCAATTTGACCATTATTAAAGGACATGTATAATATTTAAAAAAAAATGAAAATATCAAATTATCAGTAAAATATATATCAGTGCCCCAAAGTGCCCTAGTCCACATGGACCGGGCAGCCACCTATCTCAAGTTGTCAAACATCATCAGAGGAACCCAGAATAGGTCAGCTTGACCCGGTCCATGCGGTTTAAGGTGGTCAATTTGACCAATATTAAAGGACATGTATAATATTTAAAAAAAAAAGTGAAAATATCAAATTATCAGTAAAATATTTATAAGTGCCCCAAAGTGCCCTAGTCCACATGGACCGGGCAGCCACCTATCTCAAGTTGTCGAACATCATCAGAGGAACACAGAATAGGTCAGCTTGACCCGGTCCATGTGGTTTGAGGTGGTTAAATTGACCATTATTAAAGGACATGTATAATATTTAAAAAAAATGAAAATATCAAATTATCAGTAAAATATATATAAGTGCCCCAAAGTGCCCTAGTCCACGTGGACCGGGCAGCCACCTATCTCAAGTTGTCAAACATCATCAGAGAAACCCAGAATAGGTCAGCTTGACCCGGTCCATGTGGTTTGAGGTGGTCAATTTGACCGTTATTAAAGGACATGTATATTATTTTTAAAAAGTTGAAAATATTAACACATTACCACTAAAATATATACAAGCGCCCCAAAGTGCCCTAGTCCACATGGACCGGGCAGCCACCTATCTCAAGTGGTCAAACATCATCAGAGGAACCCAGAATAGGTCAGCTTGACCCGGTCCATGTGGTTTGAGGTGGTCAAATTGACCATTATTAAAGGACATGTAAAACATCAAAAAAATTGAAAATAAC
The DNA here is from genome assembly GCA_037951105.1 of Echinarachnius parma. Classification (NCBI taxonomy): domain Eukaryota; kingdom Metazoa; phylum Echinodermata; class Echinoidea; order Clypeasteroida; family Echinarachniidae; genus Echinarachnius; species Echinarachnius parma. The sequence goes on from JBAMJV010004219.1 coordinate 31,852, forward strand.
AAATTATCACTAAAATATATATAAGTGCCCCAAAGTGCCCTAGTCCACATGGACCGGGCAGCCACCTATCTCAAGTGGTCAAACATCATCAGAGGAACCCAGAATAGGTCAGCTTGACCCGGTCCATGTGGTTTAAGGTGATCAAATTGACCATTATTAAAGGACACGTATAATATTTAAAAAAATGAAAATATCAAATTATCACTTAAATATATATAAGTGCCCTAAAGTGCCCTAGTCCATATGGACCGGGCAGCCACCTATCTCAAGTGGTCAAACATCATCAGAGGAACCCAGAATAGGTCAGCTTGACCCGGTCCATGTGGTTTGAGGTGGTCAAATTGACCATTATTAAAGGACATGTATAATCTCAAAAAAATTGATAATAACAAATTATCACTAAAATATATATAAGTGCCCCAAAGTGCCCTAGTCCACATGGACCGGGCAGCCACCTATCTCAAGTTGTCAAACATCATCAGAGGAACACAGAATAGGTCAGCTTGACCCGGTCCATGTGGTTTGAGGTGGTCAAATTGACCGGTATTAAAGGACATGTATAATATTTAAAAATAGAAAATAACAAATTATCACTAAAATATATATAAGTGCCCCAAAGTGCCCTAGTCCACATGGACCGGGAAGCCACCTATTTCAAGTGGTCAAACATCATTAGAGGAACCCAGAATATGTCAGCTTGACCCGGTCCATGTGGTTTACGGTGGTCAATTTGACCATTATTAAAGGACATGTATATTATTTTTAAAAAGTTGAAAATATTAACACATTACCACTAAAATATATACAAGTGCCCCAAAGTGCCCTAGTCCACATGGACCGGGCAGCCACCTATCTCAAGTGGTCAAACATCATCAGAGGAACCCAGAATAGGTCAGCTTGACCCGGTCCATGTGGTTAAAGGTGGTCAGATTGACGATTATTAAAGGACATGTATAATATTAAACAAAATTGAAAATAACAAATTATTACTAATATTAAGTGCCCCAAAGTGCCCTAGTCCACATGGACCGGGCAGCCACCTATCTCAAGTGGTCAAACATCATCAGAGAAACTCAGAATAGGTCAGCTTGACCCGGTCCATGTGGTTTGAACTGGTCAAATTGACCGGTATTAAAGGACATGTATAATATTTAAAAATTGAAAATAACAAATTATCACTAAAATATATATAAGTGCCCCAAAGTGCCCTAGTCCACATGGACCGGGCAGCCACCTATCTCAAGTTGTCAAACATCATCAGAGGAACACAGAATAGGTCAGCTTGACCCGGTTCATGTGGTTTGAGGTGGTGAAATTGACCATTATTAAAGGACATGTATAATATTTAAAAAAAATGAAAATATCAAATTATCAGTAAAATATATATAAGTGCCCCAAAGTGCCCTAGTCCACATGGACCGGGCAGCCATCTATCTCAAATTGTCAAACATCATCAGAGGAACCCAGAATAGGTCAGCTTGGCCCGGTCCATGTGGTTTAAGGTGGTCAAATTGACCATTATTAAAGGACATGTATAATATTTTTAAAAAAATGAAAATATCAAATTATCACTAAAATATATATAAGTGCCCCAAAGTGCCCTAGTCCACATGGACCGGGCAGCCACCTATCTCAAGTGGTCAAACATCATCAGAGGAACTCAGAATAGGTCAGCTTGACCCGGTCCATGTGGTTTGAGGTGGTCAAATTGACCGGTATTAAAGGACATGTATAATATTTAAATATAGAAAATAACAAATTATCACTAAAATATATATAAGTGCCCCAAAGTGCCCTAGTCCACATTGACCGGGCAGCCATCTATCTCAAATTGTCAAACATCATCAGAGGAACCCAGAATAGGTCAGCTTGACCCGGTCCATGCGGTTTAAGGTGGTCAATTTGACCATTATTAAAGGACATGTATAATATTTAAAAAAAAAAGTGAAAATATCAAATTATCACTTAAATATATATAAGTGCCCTAAAGTGCCCTAGTCCATATGGACCGGGCAGCCACCTATCTCAAGTGGTCAAACATCATCAGAGGAACCCAGAATAGGTCAGCTTGACCCGGTCCATGTGGTTTGAGGTGGTCAAATTGACCATTATTAAAGGACATGTATAATCTCAAAAAAATTGATAATAACAAATTATCACTAAAATATATATAAGTGCCCCAAAGTGCCCTAGTCCACATGGACCGGGCAGCCACCTATCTCAAGTTGTCAAACATCATCAGAGGAACACAGAATAGGTCAGCTTGACCCGGTCCATGTGGTTTGAGGTGGTCAAATTGACCGGTATTAAAGGACATGTATAATATTTAAAAATAGAAAATAACAAATTATCACTAAAATATATATAAGTGCCCCAAAGTGCCCTAGTCCACATGGACCGGGAAGCCACCTATTTCAAGTGGTCAAACATCATTAGAGGAACCCAGAATATGTCAGCTTGACCCGGTCCATGTGGTTTACGGTGGTCAATTTGACCATTATTAAAGGACATGTATATTATTTTTAAAAAGTTGAAAATATTAACACATTACCACTAAAATATATACAAGTGCCCCAAAGTGCCCTAGTCCACATGGACCGGGCAGCCACCTATCTCAAGTGGTCAAACATCATCAGAGGAACCCAGAATAGGTCAGCTTGACCCGGTCCATGTGGTTAAAGGTGGTCAGATTGACGATTATTAAAGGACATGTATAATATTAAACAAAATTGAAAATAACAAATTATTACTAATATTAAGTGCCCCAAAGTGCCCTAGTCCACATGGACCGGGCAGCCACCTATCTCAAGTGGTCAAACATCATCAGAGAAACTCAGAATAGGTCAGCTTGACCCGGTCCATGTGGTTTGAACTGGTCAAATTGACCGGTATTAAAGGACATGTATAATATTTAAAAATTGAAAATAACAAATTATCACTAAAATATATATAAGTGCCCCAAAGTGCCCTAGTCCACATGGACCGGGCAGCCACCTATCTCAAGTTGTCAAACATCATCAGAGGAACACAGAATAGGTCAGCTTGACCCGGTTCATGTGGTTTGAGGTGGGTGAAATTGACCATTATTAAAGGACATGTATAATATTTAAAAAAAATGAAAATATCAAATTATCAGTAAAATATATATAAGTGCCCCAAAGTGCCCTAGTCCACATGGACCGGGCAGCCATCTATCTCAAATTGTCAAACATCATCAGAGGAACCCAGAATAGGTCAGCTTGGCCCGGTCCATGTGGTTTAAGGTGGTCAAATTGACCATTATTAAAGGACATGTATAATATTTTTAAAAAAATGAAAATATCAAATTATCACTAAAATATATATAAGTGCCCCAAAGTGCCCTAGTCCACATGGACCGGGCAGCCACCTATCTCAAGTGGTCAAACATCATCAGAGGAACTCAGAATAGGTCAGCTTGACCCGGTCCATGTGGTTTGAGGTGGTCAAATTGACCGGTATTAAAGGACATGTATAATATTTAAATATAGAAAATAACAAATTATCACTAAAATATATATAAGTGCCCCAAAGTGCCCTAGTCCACATTGACCGGGCAGCCATCTATCTCAAATTGTCAAACATCATCAGAGGAACCCAGAATAGGTCAGCTTGACCCGGTCCATGCGGTTTAAGGTGGTCAATTTGACCATTATTAAAGGACATGTATAATATTTAAAAAAAAAAGTGAAAATATCAAATTATCACTTAAATATATATAAGTGCCCTAAAGTGCCCTAGTCCATATGGACCGGGCAGCCACCTATCTCAAGTGGTCAAACATCATCAGAGGAACCCAGAATAGGTCAGCTTGACCCGGTCCATGTGGTTTGAGGTGGTCAAATTGACCATTATTAAAGGACATGTATAATCTCAAAAAAATTGATAATAACAAATTATCACTAAAATATATATAAGTGCCCCAAAGTGCCCTAGTCCACATGGACCGGGCCAAGCTGACCTATTCTGGGTTTCCATGATGATGTTTGACCAAATGAGATAGGTGGCTGCCCGGTCCATGTGGACTAGGGCACTTTGGGGCACTTATATATATTTTAGTGATAATTTGTTATTTTCAATTTTCAAATATTATACATGTCCTTTAATACCGGTCAATTTGACCAACTCAAACCACGTGGACCGGATCAAGCTGACCTATTCTTAGTTCCTCTGATGATGTTTGACCACTTGAGATAGGTGGCTGCCCGGTCCATGTGGACTAGGGCACTTTGGGGCACTTATATATATTTTAGTGATAATTTGTTATTTTCAATTTTTAAATATTATACATGTCCTTTAATATCGGTCAAATATTTTAGTGATAATTTGTTATTTTCTATTTTTAAATATTATACATGTCCTTTAATACCGGTCAATTTGACCACCTCAAACCACATGGACCGGGTCAAGCTGACCTATTCTGAGTTCCTCTGATGATGTTTGACCACTTGAGATAGGTGGCTGCCCGGTCCATGTGGACTAGGGCACTTTGGGGCACTTATATATATTTTAGTGATAATTTGTTATTTTCTAATTTTAAATATTATACATGTCCTTTAATACCGGTCAATTTGACCAACTCAAACCACATGGACCGGGTCAAGCTGACCTATTCTGAGTTCCTCTTATGATGTTTGACCACTTGAGATAGGTGGCTGCCCGGTCCATGTGGACTAGGGCACTTTGGGGCACTTATATATATTTTAGTGATAATTTGTTATTTTCTATTTTTAAATATTATACATGTCCTTTAATACCGGTCAATTTGACCAACTCAAACCACATGGACCGGGTCAAGCTGACCTATTCTGAGTTCCTCTGATGATGTTTGACCACTTGAGATAGGTGGCTGCCCGGTCCATGTGGACTAGGGCACTTTGGGGCACTTATATATATTTTAGTGATAATTTGTTATTTTCTAATTTTAAATATTATACATGTCCTTTAATACCGGTCAATTTGACCAACTCAAACCACATGGACCGGGTCAAGCTGACCTATTCTGAGTTCCTCTGATGATGTTTGACCACTTGAGATAGGTGGCTGCCCGGTCCATGTGGACTAGGGCACTTTGGGGCACTTATATATATTTTACTGATAATTTGATATTTTCATTTTTTTAAAAATATTATACATGTCCTTTACTAATGGTCAAATTGACCACCTTAAACCGCATGGACCGGGTCAAGCTGACCTATTCTGGGTTCCTCTGATGATGTTTGACAATTTGAGATAGATGGCTGCCTGGTCCATGTGGACTAGGGCACTTTGGGGCACTTATATATATATTTTAGTGATAATTTGTTATTTTCTATTTTTAAATATTATACATGTCCTTTAATACCGGTCAATTTGACCACCTCAAACCACATGGACCGGGTCAAGCTGACCTATTCTGAGTTCCTCTGATGATGTTTGACCACTTGAGATAGGTGGCTGCCCGGTCCATGTGGACTAGGGCACTTTGGGGCACTTATATATATTTTAGTGATAATTTGTTATTTTCTATTTTAAAATATTATACATGTCCTTTAATACCGGTCAATTTGACCAACTCAAACCACATGGACCGGGTCAAGCTGACCTATTCTGAGTTCCTCTGATGATGTTTGACCACTTGAGATAGGTGGCTGCCCGGTCCATGTGGACTAGGGCACTTTGGGGCACTTATATATATTTTACTGATAATTTGATATTTTCATTTTTTTAAAAATATTATACATGTCCTTTACTAATGGTCAAATTGACCACCTTAAACCGCATGGACCGGGTCAAGCTGACCTATTCTGGGTTCCTCTGATGATGTTTGACAATTTGAGATAGATGGCTGCCTGGTCCATGTGGACTAGGGCACTTTGGGGCACTTATATATATATTTTAGTGATAATTTGTTATTTACTATTTTTAAATATTATACATGTCCTTTAATACCGGTCAATTTGACCACCTCAAACCACATGGACCGGGTCAAGCTGACCTATTCTGAGTTCCTCTGATGATGTTTGACCACTTGAGATAGGTGGCTGCCCGGTCCATGTGGACTAGGGCACTTTGGGGCACTTATATATATTTTAGTGATAATTTGTTTTTTTCATTTTTTAAAATATTATACATGTCCTTTAATAATGGTCAATTTGACCATCTTAAACCACATGGACCGGGTTAAGCTGACCCATTCTGGGTTCCTCTTATGATCGTTTGACCACCTGAGATAGGTGGCTGCCCGCGCCGGTCCATGTGGACTAGGGCACTTTGGGGCACCGTATATTTGAATAAATTATGTTTTCTTGCTTTTTTTCCTTTTAATATGCATGTCCGTGAATAATATGTTCAATTGACCACCCCCCCCCCCCCCCCCTCCCCTCCGCCCCCCTCCCCCCTCCCTTAGCCTCATGCAGCTCCGCTCCTGGACCTGGTCCCTCTAATCTCTACGCACGCATAACGGCTGCGTGATCGAGTGATGTGTGTTGAACGACGAAAAACCGAATAAGTAAATGAATATCGAATAAGTAAATGAATATCGAATAAGTAAACGATCGAATATCCAATAAGGAAAAAGTAACTAACTTCAGCCCGGTATTCTACAGCCCCGATATCGGTGTTGACTGTGTGCAGAATGTCCCCGGACCTTAGGGCCTAGGCACCCCTGGACTATGGGGCTACCGCCCTGTCCGCCGCGCTGATATAACATATTACACAATATGACAGTGGCATGATCATGATTACACTTTACAGTGCAGCCCACAGGTATGACAATAGTATTAAACTAGTGATGTAGTATTTTAGTTATTTTCAAGAACTGGCAGTCATCTGTTAGCATATTCCATGTTTTTTCACATACTTTTTATTTTAAAAAATACTGGAATAGTATTTTAAATGTGCAATTGTACTTGTTAACTTTGCGCTGAAATTTGTAACTACTTGAAGCAATACCATGAATACCTTTTTGTTGTGTGACTTAGTTTATGTTTTATGTTATTAGCACAATACTTTCATGTTTTAGCAGACATAATACAGATTGAAACAACTTGATTGTTATTATTTCAGTTCTAGATTGTGTTTCTGAACTATTAGGGTGGAATTCTCATCAAAAGGTTAAATTTAGCACGGTGCTAAAACACGTCATTCGCGTTGTTTCACTGCAGAAGTAGGTTAAATTTAACCCACTGTTTTATGGAAAGCCATGTAATTAACTCTTTGCCACTACATGGTCTTCCTTGGCATTTATCTTATTTTTTTCTTCATTCAATTATCGCTTTCTACACTCGGTTTTGACAGCGGAGGTATCGAGGTTTCCCCGCAAGATGAGTCCAAATCATATTGATGAAAAGTCAAATAAATCTAGCAAAATCAACAATAATTGTCAAGTTTCTTCATAATTTTTCAGTTCTTCCTGCCAGTTTAACATAAAAAATAAGCATCAGGTGCATGGTTTATTCATAGGTTTTGTGTGGCATTTGTGAAGGATGAACGCGCATCTAGCAACAGGCGCGCATTTAGAAATAATCGTGCATTGTTTGCCATGCGGCGTTCCATACAGTGGTGGGTTAAATTTAACCCAGGCTAAATTTAACCCGTTGATGAAAATTCCACCCTTAGTCTTTTAGAAATATGTCTTCCTTGATGTCAAACAAGACGGTTAGCTGAATCCTAAAGAATAAAACAAAACATTTTTACCCAATATAGTTGGTAACAAAAGGTAATCCTTTTCACTACAGCACTTCTAGTAATTTGTTTTTAGAGAAAAAATGAATGAAAATGAAGAAATAAATTAATTAAAGTGAAATGAAATTGTATTTCTTTGTTCCAGCTGCTGCAACGAGACCAAATGTTTTGTTCATTGTAGCTGATGACCTGCGTGCATCACTGGGATGCTATGGAGGTCCCATCATATCACCAAACATTGACCAACTCGCAGCTCGATCAGCAGTCTTCACAAATGCTTTTGTCCAGGTATAAATTCAAATTACTTGAGCTTTAAGACTATAATTAGTTTTTGTGGTTCCCTTTGATACAACCAATATAATTATTTACTTATTTGTGAATTTATAAATAATTTATAGACTAAGATTTCATTTGAATTAATTCATCGCTTTTTCAATATGTGAGTTTTATTTTGTCAATGCTTAGAACCTTTTATTAATTGATTACTCAATTCTACTTTAAATAACTATATTCTGTGATGTTGTGTTTCCATTGTCTTGTACAAACTTATATAATGGGCCATTCTTGGTCACGTGTGTGACCCAAAACATGAACATTTTTGAAATAGGATGCTTATATTTCAGTAAGTATAAGAGGTATAATGATTTTTACTTTGTATGTGACTTGAATATGTTGAAGTCTTTCAGACTTAACACAAAATATTTTATAAGGATTACGTTACTCAATATCAGAGGTCAAATGGCATGGGTCACGTGTGTGACTTCGCACGGAGAGCTTTTTTCATAACTCAATTTCATCTGGGAAATCCTTTGAAACATGAAAAGCTATAATGTTCATCTTATTACCAGACAAGTATTATAGATCTGTAAGTACAAAAATAGCAATGAATAAGAATTTTATCAAACCATTGTTTTTTATTGTATTTAATTATGTGGTAACGTCTGGTCACTGTGTGACATTTTGGGGTGGTCACGTGTGTGACATGTACAATATGAATGGAAAAATGGGAATTTTATAATATCAGGTTTAGAAAGGAATGAAAGGTTCAATTTTTACAAAGTTGGTATCAACATGTACAGGAAAGTGAGAAGAATAAGCTTGCTAACTATCCTTTCGATATCTTGATTATTTTCTGGGTTATGATTTTAGAAAAATATTGAAATATGTAAATTTATGCAAATGAGTATGAAAGTGTCTTTGTTTAATGTAAATCATATATTTCATGAAACTTTACACATGGATCATTCCAAAAATGGAATAAAACAACAGAAAAATAAAACTTCAATTTTTCCGAAAAAGTTTCACTTTTCAAAGAATGGCCCTAATATGGTTTCTTTATGATATAACTCAAAATTATCATTAATTGCTTTATACAGGAGCAACAGTAGAGATGAACCAATATCAATGCAGTTAAACTAATTAACAGACACATAATACGCATACCATACAAGTTCATGTCATACAAATAAATTGTTATGTTTCCATAGCTTTGTTGGAATATTTTTAAATTCATATCTTAAAAATTACTTCTTTACAGCAAGCAGTTTGTGGGCCAAGTCGAGTATCTTTCTTGACCGGCCGCAGACCTGACACCACCAAGCTGTATGACTTTGGTTCCTACTGGCGCACTCACGCAGGGAACTACACCACTCTTCCACAGCACTTCAAGGAAAATGGCTACTTCGCTGCATCAGTCGGGAAGGTGTTTCAACCAGGTAAGTGTGCAACTGTCACTTCGTTGAGTTGTTTTTTCTGAGTACGCAGTACATTTAGACCGTGTTATAACGACTAGATTGGGACCATGAAACTTACCTTGTTATATCAGGGCCCCGTTGCAGAAAGAGATACAATAAGTTGCAATTAGATGTAAGTCAGATCATCAATGTGTTCTAAAATGTGCACATTTGATTGGTTGAAATACGCACATTTTCTGACTTACAATTAATTACAACTTCCAATCGAATGTATCTCCTTCTGCAACGAGGCCCAGGTATCTTGTTATATCAGGGTCAAAAACAATAACAGCTTGGACCAATATAATTACCCATACCTTGTTTTAAGAGTGGTTTGTTTTGTTATCAGAGCTCTTTATATAACAAGGTTCCACTGTGCTGTCCATTTGTCTCTTTTTTTCTGGACATAAAATAGGCTAATCATCTGCAAAAATTGGTTACGTTTGTATTCTTTTCATTTATACTTCATAAAAAGTAAAACAGACTTACATACCATCTTTCTCCGCTACATTTGTAATGTCTAAAAACTTGAATATATATGTTTAATATATGTTTTGATTTTCGTAAAATATAACTTAGACCTTCTTCAAACTGTATCATGTTACAGAAATAGGAGCAATAAACAATATATTTAAATGAGCATTCTTGTCTTATTTCCTTTTGAAAATGTATGATAGATATAACATCCAACTATACAGACGACTATCCCTACAGCTGGTCAGTACCGGCATACCACCCTTCCACTGAGAAGTACATATTTGCAAAGGTAAGCCTCAATAATAGTTTCTTATGACTCTTTCATATTTTGTTCCAAATGTTGATGATTTTATACACTATTTGTTGCAATATGATATGCCATTCCATTTTTTGTTTCTATTTTAAACAATCATTAAGTATGTACAATGCTGTGTTGTTTTTTGTTAGCAGTGGTTTACATGGAGTTAGCAGTAAAAATATTTAAGTTTCATAGTCCTTCAATATTTGTTTTAACATGTATAAGTAGAGTGAAAGGATAGAGGAAATAAAAAAACCCATAAAGAATCAATTAAAAATGTTGCAGTAGGTTGGATAAAAATAGTTATTTATATAATGATATACATACTTCTTTTTATCTTTCAATGGCATGCGTAAAAAGCATATTGCAAAGAATCTGTGACTTTTCAGTAAACATGTGTTTCAATAAATGTGCTAGACGATCCAATCGTCCAATACTTGGCATTTTTCCTTCTTTTCAGGTATGTCGTAATGTTGATGGGAGTCTGGGCAACAATGTGGTGTGTCCGGTCAATGTGTCCAAGATGCCTGAACAGTCCTTGCCTGACCTCCAGACCTTCGACAGAGCACAAGAAATCCTCAAAAATCTCTCTGCTTCCAGGAAACAGGCTAGGTAAATTCCATATTAAAGTGATCATTATATCAGAATTAATTCAGTCGATTATTGACGTTTGTCAAAGTACACCTATCTTTTGTTTTCTTGCTTTTTTAGAACTGGCATTTCAGTGCTTCTATTTTGATCCTGTATAATTTGTATGCCTCCGCAACGATGTAGCCGGAGGCATTATGTTTTCGCCTTTTCGGGTTGTTCGTCCGTCCGTTCATCCGTACGTACGTCAGTCTGTACGTTCCTTTCTCGTGATCGCGTTATCTCAAGAACCGATTGACGGATTCTCACCAAACTTGGTTCATGTATGTATCTTGGAGTGCGAATGAACTGATTAGATTGTGGGGTCATGAGGTCAAAGGTCACAGGGCTCATTATATATGCAAAAATAGCTTGTGATCACGTTATTTCAAGAACCGATTAACGGATTCTCACGAAACTTGGTTCATGTATGTATCTTGGCGCGTCAATGAACAGATTAGATTTTGGGGTCATGAGGTCAAAGGTCAAAGGGCTCATTATATATTCAAAAATAGCATGTGATAGCGTTATCTCAAGAAGTGATTAATGGATTTGCACCAATCTTGGTACATGTATCTTGAGGAGCCAAATAACTGATTAGATTTTAGGGTCATGAGGTCAAAGGTCAAAGGTCACAGGGCTCAATATATGTGCTAAATGAGCTTGTAATTGCAAAATCTCAAGATCTGAATGTCAGATTTTAATCAAACTTGGTACCTGAATGTATCTCAGGAAGCCATGGCATTGTAGCCATCATATTTTGGAGTCATGAGGTCAAAGGTCAAGGTCACAGGACTCATTATGCATAAATAACTTGTAATTGCAATATCTCAAGAACCAGCAAACTTGGTACCTATTTATTTCTTGGGGAGCTAATAAACATGCAAGATTTTGGGGTCATTAGGTCAAAGGTCAAGGCCACGGCTCTTATATATGCAAAAATAGCTCCTTATTGTGATATATTAGATCTGGTAGACAGATTACTATCAAAATTGAGTTTACAAATTAATTCAGTGCATGTTAATTTGGGCTTGATATATAAAACGCGCAATGGCGGAGGCATCATTTTCGATCCATCTAGTTTACCATCTTTTGAATAACCATTCAGGATGGTATCTACTGTGTCTTAGCCCAGGGTCTTGGAAGTACCCAAATCAATATGCTTTGTATAAATTACTTTTGACATCAAAATTGTTATTTTGTATTTATAAACATAGAAAATAATGATATTCTGCAAGAAGATCCATCAGGTTAACAGGAACCATTCTTCCTGGCTGTTGGCTTCCGGAGCTTCTTCTCAAATGGAAATACCCCGCAGAGTTCCATGACCTAAACCCTCTGGAGTCGGTGGACATTGTTAACATAAACAATATTTGTATTTATTTATAAACAGAGAACACAATGATATACTGCAAGCAGATCCATCGGTACAACAGGAACCATTCTTCCTGGCTGTTGGCTTCCGGAAGCCCCATCTCAACTGGAAATACCCCGAAGAGTTCCGTGACCTTTACCCTCTAGAGTCGGTGGACATCGCCCCCAACAGGCAGATCCCGGCCAAGATGCCCAGCGTGGCGTGGGAGGATTTCTTCACAGCGAGGCAGAGAGATGACATGCAAGCCATGAATCTCAGCTTCCCCTACGGACTCATCCCAGATGAACATCACGTGAGTGTTCTAACCCTCTGATTTGGGATTTCACAAACCTTATCCTTACCTCTTTTAGGAGTCTTTCATGACCTTGTGAGTCTTATGACACCCTTGAGTATAGTGGGAAAGGATGGTTATTTAGCAAACAAATAGAAAGTATGATACCAAAAACTTTCATCGGAAACATTAAAATCGAAAGAAATCTAGACACGCGAGTGTGATATTGTATCACAGTGGAACCTCATTTTGAGGAGCTTGGGACTATGAAAATTATCTTGTTATATAATTTATCTTGGGTTATGTTCAGGGTTAGAAAATAACAAAATAATAAAAAGAGCTTGTACCAGTACAACTACCTTTAAAAGAGGGTTTTGTTATTTTAGAGCTCTTTATATAACGAGGTTCTGCTTACAGTAGAACCTCTTTTTAACAAGCACTGTTATAACGAGGTACCTCAAATAGCGAAGTAATTTCTTAGGTCCAGGTTCTATGTTTTTTATTTTAATTTTTAAGCCCTGGTACAACAAGATATCTGATATAACGAGGTAAATTCAATGGGCCCATGATGTTTGTTGTAATATGGTTTCACTGTACCTTTCTTATTATTTACTCCTTCTCCCCATTTGCTTTATCAGGCCCTGATGAGACAGAGTTACTATGCAGCCTCATCCTTTGTTGACTACAAGGTGGGGCAGCTACTGCAAGCCCTCGAGGAGGCTGGTTTTGCAAACAACACTATCATCTCATTCATTGGCGATCATGGTATGGAAAACAAATTTGTTCACATTATTCATTAATTTGTTTATATCAGACTAATAATTGAACTATATTTTTTAGAAATTGAAATAAACATGATTTTCCATTCCATACAACGTAACAATGTAAATAGTGAAAATATCAACAAAGAATAGTTATGATTTCTCTTGTCACAAAACAAGTAATGTAAAGTAAAGGAATTTGGTCTTGTGAATAAGAGGGCAATTACTGCCAGTATATTTAAATGATATTAAGCAAAATTATTCATTTAATTCTAGATATTTATTACAAGCTGTTCAAAGGCAGATAGGAACAGTGGAGCCTCTTCATAATGATGTCCTTGGGACAATGAATATTACCTTGCTACATGTAAATATCAGGGTTAAAAACATAAGAATATAAAAAGCTGGGACCAGCAAAATTACCATGTAAAGAGGGTTTTGTTATATCAGAGCTCTTTATAATGAGGCTCCACTGTAAATCATGAACTTTTCTGTGTCTTGCATCCCACACTCCAGGCTGGCAGCTGGGGGAGCATGGCGAGTGGTGCAAGTACTCCAACTTTGAAGTAGCGACCAGGGTGCCTCTCATCGTTCACGTACCGGATGTTACAGACGCAGGACAGCGGCAGTCTTGGGGGAGCAAGAAATTCCCTCTTCAGGATCCCTTTGAGCTTCAGGCAAGGTCCAGGGAACCGTTTCACAGAAGCAAAAAGTATTCTCTCGAAGCATTCGATCTTCAGGAAACATCAGCAACTGGCAAATTTAAGAATAACTCTCTAAAGACCTCAAGGAGATGGCAATCAGCTGGCAAAGGCACTCAAGAAAATATACAGACCTTAAGCTCCGATGGCAAAGGCATCGTGATCAAAGAATTTGTGGAACTCGTGGACTTGTTCCCCAGCCTATCAGAGATAGCTGGTCTAAAGGTGCCCCCAACGTGCCCCCCGAAGCCTTTCAATGTTGAATTCTGCACAGAGGGTAACAGTTTTGTCCCCCTCATCCAAGCATCGAAGCGCAAACAGGCGCAAAGCAATTCCAGCTTTGGAGTCGACCCTCTTCTCCGAGTCAGGAGCCACGACTCCAGCGTCAAGACTGCAAAGATCATCCGATGGAAGAATGCGACGTTCAGCCAGTATCCGCGGCCGGGGGTGAAGCCCAACGTGTACACAGACCTCCCCAACCTGGCCATCATCACGGTGATGGGCTACTCCATGCTGACCGAGGAACACCACTACACGGAGTGGGTGGGGTTTAACGGGACGACGGTGGAAGCCGATTGGTCGGATGTGAAGGCAAGAGAGCTGTACCTAAGGGGGGCGGACCCTCTCGAAGACGATAATGTCGCGGATGAGAGCCAGTATAAAGACCTTGTGGCGGAGTTAGGTCAACGGTTACGTAATGGCTGGCGGTATTGCCAACCAGTGATGCATTGAAAATTGGAATGTTATGTAGACATTTACAGGAATTGGATAATAACATCTAAATTGTTCTTTATATGTTTGTCAATCAGGGACTACAATCTGTCTGTACATAATTGTATAACTCGTCTTTCAAATTCATGAGATATGTGGGAGCGCAAACTTTTGAGTCCTTCTTATTCATTCCTGCAAACGTTATTCTTTTGCTTAGTTGTCATGTCAGTACTTTCGCCGTATTGTGCAAAATATTTAATTACAGCTGTTATTTCCATTTGCAAACAAGAGGCAAAAGCACAATATGATGAGGTATTCCTGGTAGATAAAATTGTTTTCACATAGCATAAATTAAGGCTGAGTCATGTCGGTAATTGTCGGAACCGGGTCCCGATAAACTTTTACCGGTCGGGAACCGGTATCCCGATAAATTTTTACCGTCGAAACTCGGACCGGTAAAATCACGCAATCGTGCACGATTGGCAAAAATGCACTGTTTGGGGCTTATATTGCTCTTTTTATATGCAAATAACATTATAAATACCGAGGCTTTTATGGATTTACATATCAATCTTTACAGGAAAATAGTTACAGACTATCCAGAATTAACTCAGTTTCGCATGAAAAGTACTTTTTTTCGAAGTAAATTGGACCTAGAAATCGATCGTTTGTTCACCATTGCCCATCGCAACACAGTTCACAGAAACTTAGCCCGCTAGTCGGGCGGGGGAAACATCACATGTACGATCGCTTGTGACTGTGAGCCACTGCCCTCAAAAAGTGGCTATAAATTAGCCTTTTCGCAATCAACACCATTTTGATATTCTACTTACATGATTTCATGGCGTTTGATAGTTGAACAGAAACAAAAATGAGCCCCAAAACAATGAAAACAATTACGCAAAATATCGATAAAAAACGACTACATCGCTCCTATTCGCTCGTATACATTGTGTGCAAGATACGGGTCTTTTTTTCTTACCCGAGATTCATCCGCGGCCGGTGGAACTATGTTAATACATCCGCCATAGGTTATAAGTTATAACGTATGGCGGATGTATTAACATAGTTCCACCGGCCGCGGATGAATCTCGGGTAAGAAAAAAAGACCCGTATCTTGCACACAAAGTAAACGAGCGAATAGGAGCGATGTAGTTGTTTTTTATCGATATTTTGCGTAATTGTTGTCATTGTTTTGGGGCTCATTTTTGTTTCTGTTCAGCTATCAAACGCCATGAAATCATGTAAGTAGAATATCAAAACATTTTTAAATGGTGCAAATTACCAAAAAACGTATTTTTAGCCACTTTTTGAATGCACTGGCTCATCAGCTGGATCATACAAAGATCCATCAGACAACTCCCCTGGAGTATCGGACTAACATTGTGTGCACATCCGCCGACAATATCGTTCAAATGACTAGCAATATTGCGCTTCCTGTTCAATTTCTGACTGTCAAACGAAGTAATGAACCAAGAATTTCTCGAAAATAACCACTCTTTAAAGTAAATGATATCAATTGCCCCGTTTTTATTTGAATTCCGCTACATTATTGTGATAATCTTAATTTCTTTTTTAACATTTTATTTATTATTTATTTTGTTCGGGGCACCGTTTCCCGATATACCGAACCGGGTCCCGATTGAAACGGTCGGTAACCGGTGTGATCGACCGAACCGACTCAGCCTTAGCATAAATGTTATCATGTTTTCAGTACTAAGCATAAATTAGGCAAAGTCATAGTCAAGTATGAGATTTTTAATATTGTGAGGTGAAAGTGAACGTTTGTTAATGAATACCTTTTGGCTTTGAAATATGTTACAACACAAATATGCAGCTCATGTATAATCTTTACACACATTTGTATGTATGAATGTTTTTGTACTGCCATTTTTAACTGAAATTTTATTTTATCACTGAAATATTCATATTTTTATTAAAAATGTACTCTTTATAAATATATTTACTTAACCTAAATAAAGAACAAATACAACTAAAATTATCTGTGTTAAAAAGTTTTTATTTATTTAATATCTTCATATAAATTAGAGGTGAATTTAACAAAAAACATCAGTATAAACAATGTAAAGTCTATAAAATGACTTGCTTTCACATAACTGTACATCATGTAATTTGTACCTTCCACAATAGGCAAATAGTCTCACACACATTTGGGGTGTTTTTAGACGACTATAATAGTATCATTATACAACTATTATAATATCATTATACGACTATAATATCATAATACTTTCCGTCCATCACTGCTTCCCTTCACTCATAAAATACATGTAGTAATATATTGTATGGTTTATAAGTTATGTAGACACCATATGTAACTTTGGCTTTCATGATTAAATTATAAACAAATATGTTTTTTTTAAGGTTAACATACAGAACCAGTATGATTAATAACAATTCACAACATGAAGTTGTTGAAATGTGCAAAAAGCTATGAATGGTTGATACAATGTATATTGTTGTTATCTGATATGTCCACTGGGTATTGTGTGAAAATTTCAAGTTAAATGGACGTTATATGGCCAAGTAATGAGCAAAAATGCAAAGTGATATTCACTAACTCATTGCACTGACTTTGTACTGGTTTCGACGATCCAGTGGATAATTTAACATCTGAATACTTCAATCGTAAATATATCCTTTTAACGAAATCTCATGCTTTTATTGTTAATACAAATACAATAAGGTATGAGGGAACTGCTAGAATTCCACTTGGATTTTGAGGATTTGGACAATGTTACTAAGTCCCTTTAAATGAAAGCAGAGCTCAGAGGAACAGGCTGTTGAATTTCTGTCATCCAAGAAAGAAATGACATTGCATAATGAAGACACAAATTGTCATACGTAGTGCAATCAGAGCTATGGCAGCAATTCAGTGATTTCATATCTCAAACAAACCTTTACTGATATTGGGCCGTATGCATAAAAACAAGCAATTGCTTGTGCTAGCCTTTTGCTTGAATCGGTATGCATGAAAACAAGCAATTGCTTGCAAGCAAAAGCTTTTGCTTACAAGCACAAGCAATTGCTTACTGCTCGTAAGCAATTGCTTACCAAACAAGCAATTGTTTGAAACCGTATGCAGAACACGAACCTTTTACTTGTCTTGATAAGCAATTGGTTGCGTTTTTTCAAGCACATCCAGACCAGCTTGAGCTCTTGCTTACTCAGGGCATTCGCGTTTAAATTCAAATTTTCATACCGTTTCAGGATGATTACTAGCTCCTTATTCCAGAGGTTATGTTGTGATTTCATATTTAATAAAATTTCTGTTATTTTAGACTTTTTTACGGCAATTTTCGTCCAATGCTCTGTGCTGTCTCCCCCCTATTTGCGTAAGCAAAAAATACTGCTGCCAGGTCGGGCACGAAGCGTTGTTGTTCTGCAGTGCGATGTTCGCACAACCGTAACGATCCTTTGTCCAACACGTAAGCAATTGCTTAGGCAGTGCAAGCAAAAGGTTGCAGCACAAGCAAAAGCTTGTGCATATGAATTCAAGCAATTGCTTGAACTTGATCTTTTGCTTGACAAGCTCTTGCTTGTGCTTAAAGCAATTGCTTATAAGCAATCGCTTGTTTTTATGCATACGGCCCATTGTGTTGGTAATCAATTTAATTTTTAAAAAGCAGTTGTTTATAAAGCACACTTCATAAATATGACCTCTTGCAATGGACATATGACAAATCTATTCCTACTTCATTTTGATAACTTAAGACTAAATATACTTCATAAGCATTCATATTCCCTGTTAGGGAATATTTTGAGGCGATTCACAATTTTATGGAGAGCTATGTTTTGAAAAGACAAATTAAATGAGCAAACAATTCACTTTTTGGGCATTCCCAAACAACATCATCTTAAACCAGATGCAAGTGCCTGAGTAAGTTTCTTAGTTCCTACAATGCAGTGGAACTAGTTATAAAGAAATCCTCTTATAACAAGGTATAAATAAGGTAATTGTTAAAATACAGAGGAACCTCATTATAAAGCGATATGTAGTAACAAAAATAACGAGACTCCACTGTACCTCTGAGATATTCTCAAGGTAATATTTACCGCAATTTACCAGATCATTGGTAAATGGTTATACAATGGAACCTCTTTATAACAAGCTCTGTTATAATAATGCTAGAAACTAAACTTTTTTCCCAGTCGGGCAAGTAAAATTGAGAAAACGCAAGTTTCAGTGGCCCGAAATCTTAATCTGGTGGCCCCATACAAACAAAAGCATTAATCATTTGGGTTGCCCATTCTGGCAAGTAGAAACTGGATTGATGAAATATTGGTGGCCCAAAGTATATTTTTTTGTGGCCCCAGGGCCAACAGGCCTGTCTTAATTTTGAGCCCTGGATGCAACGAGGTAAATTCAATGGGCCAAAGGTGCTCGTTATAATGGGGTTCCACTGTATTCAAGGAATATCAAAAATCTGCTGACTAATTCCTGACATCCCTCTGAGATCTAACACTAAGGTCAACACCCCTATTGGACTCCAGTCATCATCTGGTCCTCTCTTTCCACATCCCGAGTTCATTTGGCTTCATGGACTGGTCCACTCCGTACACAGGGGTGTCATCGTAGGGGGAGATGGTGTAGCCATTCTCGTACAGAAATAGCTTCTTGCAGAACTCAAAGGTCATGAACATTAGGCCGGCGTATGGAACAACCTAAATAAAGAGCAGAAGATGGACACATTTTAGCATCACAGTCATTTGCAGAATTTAGCAGTCAGCCAAACATAGACATTTGGGAATTTGAGTAGGGGGGGGTTTATTATATTATTAACAACATTGAAGTGATCAATCAACTCCATGAAGTGTAGCCATTTTTGTACAGAAATACATTCTTGCATAGCTCAAAACTGGCAGAATACTTTTATGATCGTTATGATTTAGGGGTCTAGTGTTTTTCTTCTAAACATGATGTGAATCAAAGTCATCTAAATTTCCCAGGGCTCGCCCTTAACAGTGACCTTGGTGCCAATTGCCATCAGAAATTCCATTTGGCCACTACAAACTCTTGTATTGGCAACCAACACACTACGATGGGAGTCTTTTATTGTGGCCACCTAAAAAAGAAAAGCTTAGAGGGAACCACCACCCTTATACATTTTCTAATAAAAGAAAGAAAACAGTTCATTTGTAGTAGTCCATTCCACCAAAAGAGTCAGAAAAGTAGGTTTCTAGAAAAACGTTCTATGGCATTTGTATACTGTTTTGTGCAAACATGCGAGCTTGGCACTCAAGGAGTTAAAAACGTATCATCATACTTAATTATGTGCTCTTGGGTCTGCAGAAGAAGACTATAATTATTGTCTAGGAACAAGGAACTTATATTACATAAGAACTAGTCTTCTGTCGACCCATGAATGTTTATTCACAGCAGTTATGATTATGAAGTTTGAATACAACTATTTTGGACACATATATTTCAACATGTGCTGGTGGAATAGATAAATCTATAAGCAATCACTTTTATTATAATTTATCAAATTAATATTTTGGAATGTTGGTTCCTTTTAAGGAACAGCCATGTTTTACCTTGCATAGGTTAGCTACGTTGCCTCTCCAGAGTCCCTGCCAGCCATACATGTTCCTAGTCTCTCTGAAGCAGGAGATCATGCCGTGGAACTTCACATCCACCCCTCCTCCATCCTTCATCACTCGACTCTGGGCCTGTGTCAAGTAAAAACACAGAAATTATTTCTTTATATAACCAGATTCCACATTCAATTGTCATTACAAATTGAACAAAGAAGGACAAAGTGTGGCCCCTAAGCCATCGCAATAGAGTAAGCATTTGGTTGCCCATTTGGGCAAGTAAAAACAGAATCTGTCTCATTTGAGTGGCCCAAATCCTGAATTTTGTAACCCTAAACAAACATGAACACATAGAGTGACAAACACAAACATTACAAATTCTGTTTTAAATGGTTGCCCTACCGTAGAACACCATCGTCAAGCACCCCCCAAGCACCTATACGCATCTTGCTTTTAAAGACGTTTCCATGAGATTCACCTCCATTATTATCCTCATGAATATTCCTCACCATTATTTGCATTCTTGATTAAAGTTTCCCGCTTGGACAGAGAGCGGGCGCTCTTTAAAAGCAAGATGTATATAGGTGCTTGGGGGGTGCTTGACGATGGTGTTCTACGGTATTTGGATGAGTAAAATCTAGCATTATAAAATGTAGGTGGCCCGAGGCTAATTTGTTTATGGGCCTGTGCAAATTTCAAGCACTATATATAACTTGTTTCCTCATTCAATCGTCTGTCAAATATGAATCAGGAGTTGCAAATTGGACAAAGAAGGACCACATGTTTAAAAAAAAACATGAAGCCCCTACCCTAATATATTTTAATATTCATAAACCTTTTAGGAAAAAATCACCCCCATCAAAAATAAACCATGAATAAAATCCCTATTAGTTTCCTCCAGGTAGTGGCCCCTGAACATTCAAAACAGAGTAAACATTTAGTTGCCCATTTGGACAAGTAAAATTTTACATTGATGGAACTGTGGTGGCTCAAGTCTCATTTCTGGTGGTCAAGGATCTGTCTCCTAGTGCTAATGTCAAGCCCTGTTATAGCCTGAAAGATGATAAGTATGCAATATTTCTAGTAGACGAGTTTAAAAATGGGGAACAAAAAAGAAAATAAGTGCGTAATACAAGTTAATAATTTTCACTTCTTTTCTATCTTCATTAGACAGCACTGTTCCAAAAATGTTACACTAAGGAATTGGCACAAAAGACACTAGAACAATGAGTTTTGATGAAGAAGGGATGTGGAAACTGCACAGAGATATAGTAAATTTGCCTGAAATTTTGTATTCCAACTGTATGTTTCATCTTGAGTAGATAGCAATATCAACTTTTCATGGAATGATTCCCAATCAGCAAGTATATTTGCCTGCTTATATTGTACCCAAATGTGTTATTCCTAAATGTTTTAAATATTTTACAGCCTTTATGAGTAAGTAAAATTAGGTAAACAGTATACAAAAAACAAAATGTCACTGTCAGTTCTTGATTTACTATCTTCATTAGATCCCTAGCTAGCATCGGTTGCAATTATAAAACCTTCTGTGGACCTCCAAACCTTCACATTCTTTGATACCTAAATACTTATCATTTTAATTTGAAAGCCTTATTAAATAAGAAAAAAAATATCATGTTATCATTATATAAACTTATTCCCTGATATCTCATCTTCAGTAGATAGCACAAGGTCAAATTTGTTATATTTCACTTTTGAATCTGGTCCCAATTCTAGATATTCATCTAGAAATCTGAGCCCTGCCTTTCTAAAATAGACTGTTACCCATGACAAACTTACTTGTCCTGCTATATACATGGAAGTCCTTTCTCTCAACTGTTCGTTTTCTATCAATTTTCCAAGAAAATTTTCTTTTTAAGTGATCGGCGATCACTCCTGCTCATTAGAAAAGTGTGCACCTTTAATTTGAGTGTAAGACAATAATTGTTGAAAACTTAGGAATAAAGCAAAAAAACCTGCTTCCAGTGTTTCGTCTATCACTTGATTGGCAAATTATCTGGTAATTCTGAACTATTTGTATGCTTGGTATGCCGAGCAAATCACTCTACATCATAGATCTACAAATGTTATACCTGTAGCTTCTTCCTAATGGTGTCAAATGGATATGAGATGGTCTGAGCAACGGCCCCGGCCAGGCAGCCGTTGATGAAGTTCTCCATGGGCATCATCATGTAGCGTGGTTTGTCCCATAGTACCTCAAGGAACTCGTAGGCAGCGAACGTCCCAGCAGTGAATGGGATGGATCCTGTACAGAATAAAGTGGAAGCTCATAATAAAGAGTTCTGATATAATAATTTTTTTAAATGTTATAACATGGTCATTTTGCTGGTCCCAACTCGTTATATTTTTGTATATTTTGTTGAACTGTTGGTCTAACAAGATATCTTTAATCTTTATTAAAGAAGGTTGTATCTTGATCCCAAGGACCTTGTTATAATGAGGTTCCACGGTAATGTTGCAATATTAGAGAGAGCCCTGGGTGAAAAATGAAAATAGGTCTAGCCGAAACCTGTTAATTATAACAAAAATAAAAGGATGCGTTTCTTTTTTTTGTTTTCATATAAAAAATATCTAGTCATGTAGAGTGGCATGTTCACAAAGAACTTGAACAAACAGCAATTTAATAGCACTGAGTGGATCGAAGGGAGCCTGTATATAGAAGGATAAACTAAAAGAGTGCACAATAAATGGAAATGACATAGATATCACAATGATTCGTGACAGAATCAACATATTTTCTTCATTCTGAATTTTTTATCTGGAACCTTGACGAAATGAAAATGTGACTGTATATTTAAGTATATTTGATATTAATTACAATTCCCACATTTAAGTACCTATACAAGAATGTGATAACATTTTGAGCTCATTTTTTATAACAATCATTTTAACAACCATTTTCAATTCATTATTTCTGTTTATTTCTAATATTAGCATTCATGTAATGTTTCATAATTCAATTATCATCAAACATAATTGATACATCTTAGACTTAGTCATCTTTTAGTCTTTACCTAAAAAATAACAGTTATATGAATGAAGTAATGTAAATGTAAGTACATTGTATTAGTAGTATTAGTAATGGAAATGAAAGAAGAAGAGTCACAACATGCAAAATTGATCAAAAACTGAAAAAGGCAAAATAAAAAATGTATAATAAATGCAACTTGCCCAGCAGTGATGCATTCATTCCCTTGTAAAATGCAAGCAGTCCCTCCTCTTTTAGGATCAAACGGAACGCATGAATAATGCCTTTATATCTCCTCCTCCTAACATCTGTTGGCTGAACAATCAGCCGTGTTTTCACCATGTCCGTGGGATAGGTCACAATCGTCGCCGTCATGCCGCCGAGCGCCCCGGCCAACATTGCCTTCGTTGCGGTCAGGCGGCCCGTGTCGTCTGCTAGCATCACTTTGAATCTGGAGAAGGCAAGAAACTGCAATGCACTGAACGGGCTCAATCTCAGACAGCCGATGAGGTTTCCTTTCCAAAATGCCCTGACACCATGCGACGTGTAGACGTTAGCAAACGATTTTAAAACCCCCTGATTTAGCGTCTCTTTTGTGCCGACTTGCATTCGTATTTTGACCACGTCCATCGGAGAAGTGAGCGTTCGGCTCACCAGACCTGCGGCGGCTCCACATGTCAAAATCTGCACGTAAGTCAGGCGGCTGTCTCTTCCACCTCTCACCATGGTGGTTCAGAATGTGATAAAATACCAGGAATATGATAATGTCTCGACTCCAACATCAGGTTATTAATGAACATATCATGGTTCAATGTGTGACATTCTGCTAGATTAAAAGTGGAATAATTTTGGTTTTGTCCTCACGTTTCACAACTTCGAACTTCTTTCGTCTTGACAGACTTTGCCAATTTCAGTTTAGTTCGACAAGTGTATGTAAACTCCTGAAAATTAAAGATTCGATTCTCGATAATGATACATTTTATATTCTATTAACAGTCCATATAATGTATGTTACACACAAATAAATTGAGTAGAAAACAAGCCCAGTGTAACAAAATCATCATAGTAAAATTTTGCTCAAATTTCGAACGAGACTAAACTACGTCACATCAAAATGGCTGCGCCCTGTGAAGTCTCAGTGGAAGTATTTTCTGGCGCAATTGCGGTATGTTTTGTGTAGATTCTAATTTAATTTCTACCCAGATGGCTAATTTATTGGTTTTAATTGGGTGTGTGCATGATATATCCGTAATATAAACTTGTTAAACTGCTATTTTGTAACTGTTACCGTATGGAGTAGTATGGGAGAAAAAATTGTAGTCCCATCCTATGTTTTCTGTGTAAGTCAGCTCTCCATTAAAAAAAAAAGTGTAACATTTTTGAAGTAAAAAGAAGAAGAAAAAAGATAAGAATTTCTGTGTTATTAATTATATCCGTCCTAACATTATCTTAAAGGATTTCTGTAAATAGATTAATGTCGGTGATACCTACTATTTAAAAAAATGTGTCATTTTATTTTTAATTTTGATTTTGATTTTTGTCCACTACCACATTCATAATCAAATGAATCATTGACATTGATTGATTGAACTAAAAATAAATATTCAAGGAAATAAACATTTTCATGCAAACATGACTGTATACACCAGGATAGGCCCATATCATGTAAAGCAAATGAGAGTGGAGAGGATGTGACTAGACAGTCTACACGCTTGCTCAGTGATCACTTCGATCTGCTGCTTTTTACGGCCACATGCTTTCCTGGACTGGTACAGATAATATTGTGTGAGCTTCTCCCACCTTATAAAAGGCTCTCGGCTCTCTACCATGGCCCTTTGCACCATGACGATGGGCTGGTTGTTCCAAAGTGTAGAAGCGTAGAACTAGAAGTGTAGAACTAGTAGAAGCCGTAATCAAAATTCAGCTATCGGTATCACTGCATTCGTTCGATCTCTCAATCATGTCAATAATTCTCATGCATTTGTGCTGTTGCTGTGATTGAATGAAATTGTATTATTGTTTATATTATTCTTGCTAATGTTTATAATTAATAATCTGGTTGAATCATTTTGATATTTAGTTAGTAATTTCATTTTTATTAATGTTATTTAATTATTTTGACATCTTGATTCTTTAAAATTGTGCAATATTTGATTGTCAATCTCATTTCAATGTTTAATTTCCCCCCTTTTTTCCTCTCACTTTCTTTCTCTCTTGCGGGCTTGCTCTCTCTCACTCCACCTCTTTCTTTCTCTTTCTGACTTGCTTTCTCTCTGTACGCTACACTCTTTCTCTATTCCAATTAATAATTCTCATCACTCTCTTTTCCTCCACCCTCCTCTCAATCTTTTTATCTCTCTCAGTCTCTCTTTATTTCTTACTTTCCATTTTGCTCTATCTCTCTATAACTATTTCAACTCCTTGTCTCACCGCTGTTGTTAATTTGAGGACTTGTATAATTGATTGTTAGTATTTCTTGCTGTATAATCTAACAAGTGTTTTTTTGTGTGTGTGTGTATATATATTGACAATGTATATGTGATTTGTAATACTTGATACTTGATGAGGTAATCCCTTGAGGCAGCTGCAAAGCTATACTGGGATGATATGCTGGTGTGTCGTCAGGAGGTGCCATAATACAATTTTCACTTGCATTTATATACAATAAAGATGCAAGAGTAAAATATGCAAGTAAAAAACAGGTGTATCAATGTAAATTATATTTATATACCATAATCAATGTTGTTCTCCGGACTCCGGTATCATGTTTTTCTATCATACCGGAAATAATAAATTAAATAAATAAATAAATAAATAGCTAAAAAACAGTTTCAACTTTCAATTCAGTGTCATTTCAATTCAGGTGCGTTACTCAAAATCTTTATTTGATCGTTATAAATGTCTTTAACTGAAAACTCTTTTAGGAAATGTTGCAAATTTACATTTTACCTTCAACAATTTCTTCATGTTACAGCAAATTGAAAACTTCAATTTTGCCAAAACCCTTCTTCTGATTGGACCATGCAACAATGTGGGTGGGGCGAATCATGAGAATGAAACAACATCTGTGTTGAGCTGCTCGCAGCTTGCTGAGGGAAGAGACCTGGCTGAAGAAGCAATCATCAT
The DNA here is from genome assembly GCA_037951105.1 of Echinarachnius parma. Taxonomy (NCBI): domain Eukaryota; kingdom Metazoa; phylum Echinodermata; class Echinoidea; order Clypeasteroida; family Echinarachniidae; genus Echinarachnius; species Echinarachnius parma. The sequence goes on from JBAMJV010004219.1 coordinate 58,163, forward strand.
CAACTCATTTCTTCCAGCAGGTAAGAACTAGTGGCATGACTGGCATCTACTGAACCATCCATGCAACATTGTCTGTAAAAAGTTTAGTCATGACCCCTAACCTGACCCTAATTTCAAACTAACATTGCATGGTTATTTCATTGTAGTTATATTTTAGGCATTGGTGCATGTGTATGTTATTTCTAACAACGTTACAAACATTTACATGCATTTAATATGGAAAAAAGACATTTTTCTTACATTTGGGAAAATATTTCTTTCTTGTTCAAGCTTTGACCTTTGACCCTTACTATTGTGCCACTGAGAATTATTTACTTTTTTTGTGCATTTTCTGCACATCAAATTCTTGTTTTTGACAATTACGTGTTTCATAATTCAGTTTATATGCACACCTTTGCAATAAAAAATTGTTTCAATCAAGATAAGTTTGTACAATTCTAAATCTATTTTTCATATCAACTTGAGAAGGTTATGTAGGACATATGTAATATACATAGTATTTTTACAATTTATGCTATATTATAATCAAGTAGTAATCTCATGAGAACAATATTTTCGCTCTTTTTTCTTTTTATTTAATTTACTCAAAGCCATTTGAGTATAAATCCAAATAAGAAAACAAATCTAAAAAGAAATGTATTGAAATTTACTGAAATATATATGTTTTTTACATTTTACACATATCCACTTCATTATGTTGTTTATGTCCCTCCCTTTTCTCCTCATATTTGATCAAAGGCATCAGTGTTTGTGGGCTGTTTCTGCCACAGTCGTCATCATCAACATTGTCCAGCTATGTCTCAGAAATGCTTACAGGAGATATTGCCAAGGTATGTGAGAAATTCTTATTCTAATAAAGATAGTTGAAAGTAACATAGCAAAAACTGACCAGAAATGTATGAAATGAATTATGGAAATTAGGTAATATTGCATAGGTATGTGAGAGATTCTTATTCTAATGAAGATAATTTAAACATTTATAGGATAAACTGACCAGAAATATTTGATAAAAAATGAAAATGAGCAAAGAAACTTGGGCTTTCCTGGAGATTGAACAAAAAACCTCCGGATTGCTTGATATATATTTTATTAATAAACTTTCACTGTAGGCTGATAAATCAATTTGATGTATGCATAATCATTCCAATTTCCAAGTTTCATCATATTCGAAGTAAATGCATAGTATTGCAGTCACTTATTACCACACCTCATGACTCATTGAATGTCAATTAATACCTATATAAGGCCCAAAGGCCGACATCTCATGACCCCTCTCATCTTCCCACGCCGGGCTTTCTTGTCTTGCAAAGCCTCCTCCAGCATTCTTAAATCCATCTCCATGATTGTTATTTATGCAATCAAGCCATCTCTTTCTGGGTCAACACATTTAGAAAATCACAATGCAGCCCCATCTAAAATCTATATCTGATTTCTAATCCACTATTGCTGGAAGGAAGGATGGGAACGTAGTTCCAATAGCACTCGGTGCGCCTAACAAGCGACTGGCTGGAATACTCCCCAGGGAGTGGAAATTGTGCACTATGTATGCGGGAATGATAGAAGTTATAATAGGGCTTCTTCTTATTATTATTCTTTTTCTTCTTCTTCTTCTTCTTCTAAGATAGGGCTTAGTGGCTCATTGCAAATTGCGCTCTATAAATGTCTATATGTATTATTATTATTTCTTTTATTTGACTTCCAGATGTTATTTCCATCTGGCAAAGTTGCCCTGCTGTTCACCAATGAAGAGGACAATTGCCTCGAGCAGATGGCCAGCATCTATGACCTCGCTACACGTCAGCAGACGTCATGTGACCTCGAGACAGTCGCGGACTGCAGCACGTTTGCTCAGAACTCGCTCACATTTCGCATCAGATCAGAAGTCAGCATGAAGTGCTGCTATCAAAGTCAAAGTGGTGAGTCTATAGCTGATTAACATGCAAGTGGGGTACCAGGAGTATGTGATTTAAGCTGTGAATATTTATGGTGCAGATTGATGGGTTTGTGATAATTCTTTACCCATTTGGTTAAAAAAAAACATATTTTATTGATACAAATTAAATAAAGTTCAACATGGTTCTATAATTTGTTGTGCTCTCTTGAGTCACAATTATGTTTTACTTAAGTGTGACTATTTATCTTTCATTTGATGTCCAAAAAGTTTTTTTTTCCCTAGATTTCTTTAGATTATTATTTAAAGGTTTGCTTTCATCTTTCATCTTCATTTTATTACCATGTACATTAACCCCCTGGCTACAGGAACCAAGTGGGTTGCGTACAAGTCTATGGAGATTTCAGAATCTCAAAGGGAACGGTTTAATTGATTACTTTGTTATGCTGTTGTTGTTGTTGCTGCTGCTGTAGTTGTTGGTGGTGTTATTGATGTTTTTTTTTTTTTTTGTCAATGAATTCAAATCTTATGAATTGACAAAAAAGGTAATTTTGTTTGTATCCTTCTCACTTCTTTCTTTCAGATTTACCCGATGCATTCCTCTCCCAGTACGCATTCTTGAAGAATCAACTCCACTCCCCTGGAACTCTCTATCACATCCAGAAAACCAGCATCCTAGTCGGCAGCAAAGCTCAGTCTTCTTCCTCTAGTGAAGGCAGTAGTAGTGATGCAGTCGTCATGGGGCCTGTTGCCCCTGGCAACTGCATCAAGGACATCCTCCAGCACATTCAGGATGAGGAGGAGGATGACGGGTTTGGGGTGTCGGGTGGCGGGAAGAAGAGCAAAAAGCCCAAGTTAGATGGACAAGTAAGCTTACAATTTGAATTTGTTCCCATATACTAAAGTCAAACCTGTCTTAGTGGCCACCTGTCTTTATCACTTTGTTAATGTGACTGGACGACACATGTCTAGTCAAGAAGTGATCCATTACTTCATCAGGTCTTTCCAAAAGTGATATTTGAGATTTCAATCATATGACAGTATTATTGTAAGATTCTTCTGAATCATGTGTGATAGTTTTATAGAAAAGGAACACTGTTTACCTACTGTGAAAAAGGGTGAAAATTTATGTCAGATTTTATCACTGACTATCCATTGATTTTGACTTCGCTCAAAAAGTGTTCTTTTTTTCATTTCAATCATAAATATCTCCATAATAAGGAGGACGTAAACAAAAATTCTTACACATTTTGTTCTGCTATTACTATAACCCAAACAATATGGTACAAGAGAAATGTTGAAGCTCCCATTGATTTTGGTTGAATTTGACAAAGTTGATGGATCACTGTAACCCAGTCTAACCACCTTATATGTCCTCTCATTTGGCTCCTAAGGTCCTGGATGTAAGGATTCTCTTCAAGACGAGCAGTGAACAGGAGTCAGAAGAAGACACCCACATTCCTATAGTACAGTATCATGCATGTGAGTACCAGTAATAGTGTATTATCTAGTTAATATTATGTTGAAGCTAAACATACATTTTGAGTAGATTCACTCACCAATGATAGATGCGCTTTCATCCAAGTTTGGTTTGTCTTTTTGAACTGAGGGATTAGTTTGTGTTTTCTTTAAAAGATGCTCAGTTTTCATTAGCAAATTTGTCTTCATTTCTTAACTTGATACTGAAAAAATAATGCTGCTTGTTACTTCAAGATAATCTATGATCAATCTGTAGTAAGATATTTATTGGAAAGATGTGTTCACTTTCACAACAGTTATTTGTTGTTTTATTTTTCTTTGTAGATGAAACAGAGGTGCATCACCTCATTATGAATCTTCCCTTGGATGTTGTTGCCATGACACCAGCCTCCTCCCCCATCTCCCACCTCTCATCTCTGTTCTACGAAGGAGTGTGCAGACAACTCAGAGCCATGGAGATGTGCATCGCCAGACACTATGGGGTGAGATGACCTTCGACTTTTGACCTTTGACCATGAAACAATAGATGTATATTACATAGCCTTTCTTTCAGCCATACATGGGGTGAGATAACTTTTAACCTTTGACCCTGTGAAGTTACATTCAGAAACATTCAGTCACACATGTATGCATACATGAATACACAGCGTGAAGGAGTGAGCAGTGGAGATATGCTTCACCGGGCACTTTTCTGTGTGTAATCAATGCAGTTATAATATATTGATTTTTGCTCTTTTCTGCTATGTTACATCTTACTGATACTATATATTTCTGAAGGTATACACATTATAACAAATCACAGATAAATAATTCACCATTATTCCTCTGTATTTCAGGACCATGATATCTGCAAGCCAGAGCCATATCACTTCCAACCTCCAGGACTTCAACACATGCTCACCTTAGTCTACCCAGCCTGTGTGCCTGACAAGGATTTAGGTAAGTCTAATTTTAAAATTTGTACATTTTACTCACATTGTCTAATCTTAAAGATAATAAAAGAGTACTGATCTCATTGATTTCATAGGTACCTATGAAAAGGACCAATTAGCAAATTTCACAAGTATGCAAGCACTTAGAGGGGATTCTTATTTATAAGTCCTTACTAAATGTACTTTCACATTCACTTAAAACACTCCCCCAAAACAAACAGAAATAAACAGTACTCTGGTTTACCTTTAAAGAATCTTCAGGAGTTTGTGATGTCACACAGCACTCATACCATCACACGCTGACTTGGGCAATTATCATGAAATCTTATATATTCCATTATACTAAGCTCTTCATAAGTGGAGGTGTTGTGGCACGATCGGATAGGCGCTAGACTGCCAAGCACGGGAGCCGGGTTTGAACCCAGATCGATGCTGCCAATACAGCACTAGTGTCCTTCAGCAAGGCACTTTATCCACATTGCTGCTCCCCGCCCAGGTGCAATATGGGCACTTGGCATGCATGAGGGTGTCAAAAGCATGAGTGCACTATAAAGTAGCACCTGCTGGAATGCTCCCCAGGGAGTGGAGAAAGTGCACAATATAGTGCGGAAGTGTATCAAATGGCCGAGTTGTACATAGTAATATTAGATGCAGGTCCCTCTGGGAGAACAGAGCAAAAAGAGCACTGAAGAGACTAACCTGGATAAAGAAGACTACAAAAAAAAATAGTAATAACAAAAATAAATAAAAAAATTAAAAATAAATAAATCAAGCATCATTACTATTATCATTATGTGTTTTTTTTCATACAGTATCAACAAGACTGTCCCTCCATCAACAGTTTATCTTTCCTGTGGACAGACCCCTACTGAAGCGTTGCAAAGTGCACATTTTCCCTGAAGACAGGAAGAAGATGCTTTATCTCATGAACAGAGATATTAAGTGATTAAATAAAGCATTATTCTTATTGTCATGGTTATTCTTTTCACACAGAATCAACGAGGTTGTCGCTCCATCAACAGTTCATCCTTCCTGTGGACAGACCCCTACTGAGACGCCGCAATGTGCACATTTTCCCAGAGGACAGGAAGACGATGGTTTACCTTATGAACACTCACATCGGTCTGTCGCCATCTGGAGGTGAGTGTACCACAAGTTATGCAGGATGATCCCTTTATTGTATTCTTCTGAGTACCAAAATAAATTGTACAAATCCACTTGACCCAGCTTTTTAGACAAGTTTACCTAAACAGTTAAATCCTTTATTTTTCTACAATCTTTCAAGTAATAATAATCTTTCAACTCGTATTTTTGATTTGTTGTCTTTTAATAATTTCTTATACCTTTGTTTTTTTTACTGATTTGCGCCCATACTATTGCAGAATCAAGCAGTCTGCGGTGTATGGTAAAGGAGTGGTCACATTGGACACGACTCCCCACGACTAGACCCACGAATGCAGTACGCATTGGTACAAATCCATGGCAAGCCGTTTTAACATTTATTCCTATTTCTTGATATCAATAATTGAATTATTGATATCAGTGTATTTCTTGATATCAAGTATCACCAATACAGAAAAGTATTTCTTGATATCAAGAATGCATTTATTGATATCAAGAATGCATTTCTTGATATCAAGAAATAGGAATAAATGTTAAAAACGGCTTGCCATAGATTTGTACCAATGCGTACTGCATTCGTGGGTCTAGTCGTGGGGAGTCGTGTCCAATGTGACCACTCCTTAACTACACATACCACCTGACAAGTTTGATAATGAAAACTGTATTTTCTTCTGTCCTCTTTTGGTTATTTTACATTAATTAATTTCTTATACATTGTTTTTTTACGTTTCCCCCAGTCGCAGAAGGCAAGCAGTCCGTAGTGTATGTTAACTACACCTACCACCACTATATGCAGGACAAGTTTAGTGATGATAAATGGGTTTATTCTGTCTTCTTTAGTCTTTAAAATTGTATTTCAAATTTGTTTTCCTGCATTAATTCCTGATACATTTTTGTTTTATTTGCTTCCGCACAGTCGCAGAAGGCAAGCAGTCTGTTGTGTATGGTAACTACACATACCACCACTACATGCAGGACAAGTTTGATATTGAACACTGTATTTTCTTCTGTCCTCTTTCATATTGTCTTTTGTTTCTTTTACCTTAACCCGTTCCCTACGAGATTATGAAATCCCAATTTACTTTGTATATAGCCCACCATGTTCCCGTAAGCAGTGGGTGAATAAATTTCTTATACATTTTTCTTTTACTTCTCCCCAGTCGCAGAAGGCAAGCAGTCTGTTGTGTATGGTAACTACACCTACCACCACTACATGCAGGACAAGTTTGATGATGACAAGTGGGGTTGTGCCTATCGCTCCCTGCAGACGCTGTGTTCATGGTTCAAACTACAGGTAAAACTTATTAAAGTGATAATGATGATGATGATGATGATGAAGACTACGACGACGATGATGATGATGATAATACATTGCTCAGAATGACTTCTCCTTGTTGGCCAAGTTGAGCAAATAAAAACAAAAAAAGAAGATTTTTACAATTTTGCTGGCTAGATGTCATAATTAACTGGGTTTAGTGCAAACAAAAATGAGAATCAAATGTCTTGGTTACAGAGATTAAAGTTGCACCTGTAAAGTGTCAGATATTGCCCAAAATGACATTTGAGACTTCAATCCTATACCAAAATCATTGTAAGATATGTCCGAATGATGTGTGAAAGTTTCATTGAAAAAGAACACTGCTTTCCTAGTTAAAAAAGCGAAAATTTGCGTCAGCTTTTACAACGAATTACTGTATAACGTGTATGAGGTTTATGACCGTTCATTAACGCTCTTGAGCTGAATGATTATTAATGATAGGTATCGTCATACTAAAGGGGCATTTGAAAAAATCTAACCCTATTTCATTCTTCTCTTACCATAAGCCAAACAACACGGTAGAAGAGAAATGTGGAAGCTCAAATTAATTTGTGTGGAGTTAGACACTTTACAGGTGCACCTTTAATGCCAGGTTATTGATCAATTTCAAACTAAGGACCCAACGGGCAGTAAATACAGGAAGCACAAGCTGACAATTTTGTCTTTTTGTTTTCTCTGGTGTTTCATGTGTTTAACATTTTCTTCCGTTGTTTCTCTCTCTATCTGCAGGGTTACTCAGACCGTTCCATTCCGAGTCATAGGGAGATCCAGCAGGCGTTAGTCGATGCGAAAGATAAACCAGCCAAGTTTGTGGGTTCCAGGCAGTGGATTGGTTCTATAGAAGTTAGCACAGTTCTCGATCAACTACTGGGGGTATGTTTCTCCTACTTTTTTTCACTTTTTAAAGCAAAAATTGGCTAAATATTACCCATGGACTAAAAAATTGGAATTAAACAAGTACGCTAATCCCATTCTTAGAAAATAACATCTAGGGTTTATATTAGTTCGCTGAATATAAATTGGGCCTATTTTTTGGTGCTTTTTTATGCCTCCGCCAACGAAGTGGCCGGAGGCATTATGTTTTCGGGTTGTCCGTCCGTCCGTACGTCCCGTTTTCGTTCTCGCGATATCTCAAGAACCGGTTGATGGATCAATTTCAAACTTGGTATGAGTGTACATATTGGGGTGACAATGATCTGATTAAATTTTAGGGGTCATGAGTTCAAAGGTCAAGGTCACAGGACTCAATATATATGCAAAAATGCCTCGTTCTCGCGATATCTCAAGAACCGGTTGACGGATCAATTTCAAACTTGGTATGAGTGTACATATTGGGGTGGCAATGATCTGATTAGATTTTGGGGTTCATGAGTTCAAAGGTCAAGGTCACAGGACTCAATATATGTGCAAAAATGCTTCGTTCTCGCGATATCTCATGAACCGGTTGACGGATCACTTTCAAACTTGGTGTGAGTGTACATATCGGGGTGGCAATGATCTGATTAGTTTTGGGGGAACATGAGGTCAAAGGTCAAGGTCACTGGACTCAATATATTTGCGAAAATGGATTGTAATGGCAACATTTCAAGAACTGAATGTCAGATTTCAATCAAACTTGGTACCTGAATGTATCATAAAGAGTCAACGTAGCCATAAAAGTTGGGGTCATGAGGTTGAGGTCAAGGTCACAGGACTCATTATACATGCAAAAAAGCTTGTAATGGCAAAATCTCAAGAACTAAATGTTAGATTTCAATCAAACTTGGTACCTGAATGTTTCTTAGGGAGCCAATGTAGCCATCAAAGCTTGGGGTCATATGGTCAAGGTCACAGGATTAAAAATATATGAAAAATATTTTTTTTAAATAATTCAGTGCATGTTAATTTGGGCTTGATATCAAAATCGCGTGATAGCGGAGGCATAATTTTCGACTGCGCGCAGTCGAAGATCCATCTAGTTTTGGTCTAAGTTGCCTATTTCTTTCTTCCTTCTTCCAGCTTACCTCAAAGATCATGTTTGTGCGTAATGGAGAGGAGTTGGCGACAAAGGGAAGAGAGTTGGCAGCTCACTTCCAGACACAGGGAACCCCAGTCATGATTGGTGAGTGTTCAGTAAACATAGAGAAAGGATGAAAGATAGCAATATAAGGCATAATAATATATGATTCTCTTGTTCATTAAATTATAGATTGGGGGGTTCAATGTGTATGTATTTTTAAATGTTGTATACGTTTAAAAAATACATACACAAATATCCCATATTTCAATTTATGTAATAATGATAATAATATATATATATATATGCCCCCAGGTCGCTTGGTACAATTCAAGCCAACCCATTTTAGTGTGCAAAATTTGAACTCCCCTGCGGAGCATACAGCCAACAAACAGCCACACAAGTTAATCTGGCATGTCACCATGAAAACCATTGTATATGTGGTGATTTTTGTTAATGACAGAGTAATCAGAATTTGTGAACCCTCCCAATATACATGGCAGGTATGTAAATGCCTTGAGTCATTTGGAAATGTAAATATTAGGTTTAGAATTAAATGAATAACAAGTGAAATGGTTGTGTCATGGATGTTGTATGTCATTAGTTTTTGTCGAGCCCACCGAGGTGGAGGGAGACTAAGGGATCCAACTTAGGGATAACTTTCCAACCCAAACTTGATTGGTAGATGCCCTATATTGGCCTCCATGATATTCTGGGGTCAAAGGTCACATATATAGGTCAAAGATCAAATGAGGTCCAATGTGAAATTTTACCTACAAGAGTCTATTAGGGTTGATAACTTTCCAACCCTGCATCTGTGTGTAACCAAACTTGATTGGTAGATGCCCTATATTGGCCTCCATGATATTCTGGGGTAAAACGTCACATAAGTAGGTCAAAGGTCAAATGAGGTCCAATGTGAAAGTTTACCTGCAAGAGTCTATTAAGTATTAGGGTTGATAACTTTCCAACCCTGCATCTGTTTGTAACCAAACTTGATTGGTAGATGCCCTATATTGGCCTCCATGATATTCTGGGGTAAAACGTCACATAAGTAGGTCAAAGGTCAAATGAGGTCCAATGTGAAAGTTTACCTGCAAGAGTCTATTAGGGTTGATAACTTTCCAACCCTGCATCTGTTTGTAACCAAACTTGATTGGTATGATATTCTGGGGTCAAAAGTCACAAAAGTAGGTCAACGGTCAAATGAGGTCCAATGTTGCATGAATGCGCGCAAGTGGGCGAGACACTTTACGGATATCGCCTTGTTTAATGTTCTGATTCATTCTTGTTTTTGATCTAGGTGGAGGAGTGCTGGCCCACACGATTCTGGGAGTTGATTTCAGTGAGAGGACCGGCGACCTCAAGTTCCTGATTCTGGACCCTCACTACACAGGGGCTGAAGACATCAAGACCATCCAGGATAAGGTAATGTTTGTCCCTCGGATAGGATGTTGAATTGGGATCGAATGGGGGAAACGGGCTGAAGACATCAAGACCATCCAGCATAACGTAAGGTTTGTCGCTCAGATAGGATATTGAATTGGGATTGAATGGGGGGAAACGGGCTGAAGACATCAAGACCATTCATGATATATTGGAGTTACACACCTTATACAGCATGGTCTAAACAAAATGTATTATTTGTATTACTTTGGATATCCAATAGGAAATATATCATTTGAAGGGACATGATATAGCTCCGATCAGTTCTGGACCCTCACTACACAGGGATCAAATACATCAAGACCATTCAGGATTTAAGGGAATGTTTGTCCCTCAGTAGGATGTTTAATAGAGGTCCTATGTAATTGAGATGTATGTTTATAGGCTGATAGGGTGTTTCCTGTGAGATATGGTAATTTCTATATTTCATACGCGGCATATCAGGTTCCTCTAGTCAATGGGGTGAAGAGCACACTATATATTTTGTAAAGAGTATGACGTAAACATTGTTGTTCACATCTAAACCCTTTATTACTGTGTGGTGGAAGCTCTTCTGGAACAAGACGTGGCTATTTGAACTTTTTTTTACAATCCTTTTCAGTTGAACCCTTTTGTTGTTTTATTTGTTTTCTTGTTGTAGGGCTGGTGCGACTGGAAAGGACCCGATACGACTGTTAACTACAACCTTTTGCCTCTCGTAGATATCTATCGAAGTGTGATATGTTCCCTTGCAAAATGACGCACATGTATTGCGTGATGAGAAGACAATATTATTCCTCTTGGAAGAACTCTTGGTTATTTATTTTGTATTCATGTTTTCCTGTTGTAGGGCTGGTGCGGCTGGAAAGGAACTGATTTCTGGGACAAGACTGCCTACTACAACCTGTGTCTACCGCAGAGACCTATCGAATTGTGATATCTTCCAAATGTCGTACCTGCATCACGTGATGTGAAGACTATATCATTCCTCTTTGAACATCACCCTTCAGAAGAACTCTGGACATAACAAGATGGTGTTAATACTGCTCTTACGATTTTATGAGAATAGCTATCATAAAACCTATGGAAGATCACTCGGTTTTTGTAAAAACATGCAATCTCCATGGACCCCTCCCCAAGTATTTTGGGGACCAGTCTTGAACGGGTTAACAAATGGCCCGGATTCACAAAGCAGGTTTGTAGGAGGTTTGTACAAACCATGGTTTATCCATGGTTTACATCTATGGAGTGCTGCTCGTATACAAGTATTAAACAATTTCTAATGATATGACTGTTTAATGCTTGCTAACCAGCAAATTTCATCATGTGAGAAGACAAATATTTATTTGGTGCATTTTGTAAATGTGTACCATCAACATTGTTAACAAGTAAGGAGTTTACATTCTTTCTCCATCAGTTTACAAATGGCACTCCATAGATGTAGACCATGGATAAACCATGGTTTGTACAAACCTCCTACAAACCTGCTTTGTGAATCCGGGACATAGAGTTTGTTGTGAAAGGTGTTAGCCTCCCCTGGCTTTATAGTAGTCAAGAGTACTATATATTCCGGAAATCCAGTATTCAACATGTAATTTCCATGTTTATATCCAGTTTTGTGATAGCTAGTTATTCATGTGCTTTTAATTATTAGTTCTTCCATTCTATTTATGTTTCCACCATTTGGTTGAGCATGCAGCCAGATCTTCTTCTTTTTCTTTCTTTTTCTTGATGCTATTAAACAGATTTTGGTGAGTCAATGTATGAATGTAAATTTTAAAGCCAATTGTTGGATGTATACATTACCACAAAAGCCCAAATTTGACCCGAGGTTGGTTTAGTCCTTGATTTAGATTTAACGCATGGTTTGTAATACCAAATTTAGCCTGTTGGGTAAATATAATCCTAGGTTAATTACATCACAAATTAGGTCTAGGGGTTCAATTTAACCCACTATTGAGAAATGTTGATGATGATGATGAAGATGATGTTGGTGATGTTGATGATGATGACGAGGAGGACGACAGTGGTGACGAGGATGATGTTGAAGGTGTTGTAACGTTGATGATTCAAACACGTACATGTATGGTCACAAAATAGTATTCTGTGAAAAAGTTTTCCATTTTCTGTACTGAACTATTGCACAGTATTAGTAAGATTCCTGTGATGATTTATAAAGGTAAAAGCAACTATTGCAGAGCGTCATGTTCTATGGATAATCACTCCTGGAATTTTGCTAATTATTTGCCTCAAAGGCATTAATTTCCATGTATCAACAGTAGTTTTGTTTCATAATTTATATGAATTAAAATTGTATGCACACTTAGATTGGTACTGCTTAACACGAAGCTTTGTTTGGCATGAATATGTTCATTGCAACTCATTATGATACTTGAAGAGAAATAACTGGTAAAGGATTAATTAATTGCTGGTTATCAACAGTTAAGAGACATTGTTGCCCCCAACAGTTAAGAGACATTAAAAACACAGATTCTTTTATGAAGTCATTAAAGACCCATCTTTTTGTTTAAATAGGCTGCACTGTAATAATATTTATCTTTTCTTTAATTGTATAATTTTTGTGTGTACGTTGTTTTTGTAGGTTGTAATATATTTTGTTTATTTAATTTAGTATTGTAAAGCGCATAGAGAGTAATTTTACTATTATGCGCTATATAAATGTATATTATTATTATTATTATCAAAATATAGGGCTATCTCTATGAAACTATAATTAAATACATTGAAAAACTAGTCTATTACTCATATAATTTAGAGCTCGGTTTCAAAATGCATGTATATAAAAACTAGCTTGTGATTGTCACTAATTATCACAAAATAAGAAATTGTGGAATCCATAAATTTGTTACAATTTCATACAGATTTCATGTGAGAACATTTGGGTTACTCTCAAATGGACTTTCATTTTACATAACAGTTTAAGCTTCAACTAACCTTAATTTGTAGATTGGCAAGCTATGTTTTTGCGTATTGAAATATGATCGACTGTAAACATTTGGTATGATGTGACTTTCATTTTGTTTGTGAAATTTTAATTGGGAAAATAAAGTAAATTCTGATTTGGTGTTTTCACAATGTTGAACGATAGTTGAATATGTTTTTGCGTATTGAAATATGATCGACTGTAAACATTTGGTATGATGTGCAATAGAGTTTATATTCAAATGGATTTAAGGGATGCATCAACAGTGTATATGATTTAATTAATATTTTGGTCTTGATATAAATCATTAGTTGTATAACATGTATACAATGGTGCCATTGCATCATATATTGTTATTTTATGTATCTTTCTCTGCTGCTTCTTTACAAAAAGGAGCACATGCATAGAACATGATTTTTTTTTTTTTTTTGGGGGGGGGGGGCAATTTACACAAATGTTTTTTCCTGTTTTGTGTGTGGAAGCACACAAAGTAAAATGCTGTTATTGTAATAAAATGCATCACTGTAATGTAGTACAATATACAGTGGAACCTCTTTTTAATGAGCTGTTATAACAAGGTAATTTCACAGGTCCAGGTTATATGTGTTTTTGTTTTTAAGCACTGATACAATGAGATATCTGATAGAACAGGGTATATCCAATGGACCCAAGTTGCTTGTTTTAATGGGGTTTCACTGTATATATTTTCAAAGGCCTGATTCTGATTTAGAGTTACTTTATAAACATACTAATAATAATGGGTTTTTCCATATTTAATGAATACGAAATTAGATCCAAAACATATGTTTTATGGAGAAGAGAAAATTCAAAGTGTGCTATATGATTTCTTTTATTTGCAAGAAAGCAAACTTTATAATGTTTCAATACTATTGTAGTTCAACTTCTGGAATATTTCTTTTCTCTCTTTCTTTTCCTCTTGGTTATGTTAAGTGTAAGGAGCATTGAAGCGTTGCAAACAGTTGTATGTGTTCTAGTATGCAAGAGACAACATGTTAAATTAAATTTACACATATTTATCTATCTGCACATCAAAATTATAATCCCCACCCGAGCCACTTTGGTTTTTTATTTTACCACAGGGGCTTTAACATGCATGTAGTATTTTAGTGACTAACCTCTGTCAGTGAAGGGCAAAATAAAATCAATAACATGAAATATATTTGAAAATGTTAATGAAACCAGTTACTAATACCAAGGAAAAGCTGAAGAAAATACTATTAAATATTATGAAGTTTTGATGGATTGAAGGGTCATATGATGGCATAAATGTTTACTATACAGGGTGGCTCCAAAAAAAAACGGAACGGGGCACTTCCCAAAATAAAGTTACAACATGAGTATGTCCATCGGATAGAGTGTCTTTTCCAATGAAAAACGATACCAAGAACAGTCTTTTTGGTCGAGTAGTTTTTGTTTTAGGGCGCTGTGAGTAACACCATGTCAGGTTCCCATTTTTGTCAATTTTTACCAAGTCAGTGCCTGATAAATCGCACTTACTGCCCATCATATCATTGAACGTGCGAGAATCCACGCGCCATTGTTAGTGTGCATTCAGCTGTGTGCTGAGCGGTGCCAAGAGAATGGGCATAGAGTATGACGGGCAGTAAGTCTCATTTATCAGACACCGACTTGGTAAAAATTGACAAAAATGGGAACCTGACATGGTCTCACTCAAAGCACCCTAAAACAAAATTACACGTCCAAAATTACTGCTCTTGGTATCGTAGTTCATTGGAAAAGACACCCTATCCGATGGACATAATCATATTGTTACTATATTTTGGGAAGTGCCCCGTTCCGTTTTTTGGGGGCCACCCTGTATAGTTATTTTGTCTTTTGTTTCTGTGTATTTCATGTCAGATATTATTGCAACATGTATACCTACTTGAAGTAGATTCAATTACTAGCTCTGCTTATTAAATCACGTTATTTTTCTTTTAAATGTGATCTGACCAGTGGTTCCTTTATTGTGTGTATAATGTGTGAAGCTGTTGGTATATTTTGTGGTACAGTACTAGTCTCTGCTTAATTGGAAGGGCTTTTAAAAGGTATATATTACCCCTTCAGGTGTACCCAATAAAGTGATGAACATTTCCAAAAGAAACAAATGTTTGGTCAAACCCTACTGCTTTAAAAGGTACCGCTATTTAGCAGAGACTACTGTACTTCGGGAGAGAAGCGACATTGACCTGACTTTTCCTGATAAGGTCAAACTTATTTCCGATTTAATTTTAATTAAAATTAAGTCCACTGGTTTAGTTTCATCCATGGACAAGAGAAAGGGTGTCTATATACGCTGGCATAGATCTTTACGTAATACCTATTGTTCAGAGGGGGGGGGGGGGGGGGGGGAGTAAATTAATAGACCCTCCCCCACCGAACTATAGGTACTGTATCACTTTGGACTTATGCAAGAGGATGTCAATGTCTAGATTAAACCAGGGTTAAATATAACCCATTGTTGAGAATGTCTGTCCTTTACATTGTTATCCACAATTGACACAAGTTTTCTATACTCAAAAGAAACGAGACATTTGAAAGCTGAAGGAGACTTCAGATACACAAGTTCAGTTCATTTTGAAAGAAACATTTTTATTAAAGAAGCGAAGGACACGTTGGCCCCGTTAATAACATCTACCTGTACAACCGACCAGTATACTACATGTAGTAAATACAAACACAGTTTTGTGCATTTTTAATTAATAAAATCTTGTAACTGCCCACGAGGTGCTAATCTGCACCCTACAAAAATATGCACATGATTTCCATAGAGCCGTATTGCAGTCGGAGTGTCAAGAGTTAAAGGGACTGGGTCGTCGACTCTCAGAGGGCATGCTTCGGGAACGCGTGCAAGGCAGTGTCATGTCTTCAGGACCTGGGCCCTTTAACATAAAGATTCATGATTAATAAATCATACGATCAATTGATTAGTCATAGGATTAATCAGCAACTGTTATGTTACGGGGCCCTGGTGGATTCATGCATTATTCATGTGCGAAATTCACTGTATGTAACCCACAGATCATGTGACATACTTTTCAAAATGGCACCTCCCTATGATCTCATTTTTGTGAAGCACTCTCTCTGGCCCGACAATGCAGTATCTTTCATTTACAGTGGAACCTCATTACAAGTACGTTAGGACCATGGAAATAACCTTGTTATATCAAGAATCTTGTTAAATCAAGATAAAAGAGAGATAGACTTGGGGACCAGCAAAAATACCTTGTTAATATACATTTAGTACCAAAGCGTGACATCACTTATTCATTGACATGGGTAGTGCTTCTAAACAATGTCAGGCAAGCCAGAAATTGTGACCGAGAGGGATGCTAAGAAGGCAATCTTCCATCTCCAACCCACTGTTAAATGCCCAAACCAAAGGACAAGTTGTTACAAACAAAAAAGGGTGATGTCATCACTTCGGTAGGCTACTTGAGAGCACTTTATAATGAGGTTCCACTGTAATGCTCGCTTTTGAAGAGAGTTGGAGGAGGAAATGTGCAGGGTATCTACTACCTGATTATATCTTGCTCCAAAGATTAAAATACTTGATACATGTACTTATAAGCAAATTATACATGTATTCCACTCTTGAACAGGAAAGAAAACAAAAACAAAATATATATCAATCAGTGCAAATGAACATGCATGAGAGATGAACAGGTCTCAGGGGACCACTATCTAGCATCTATAGTGCAAAATGATTATGGATGAATATCCAGGGGGGTGTTCCACAAAGATCCCAAGCCAGACTTAACACTAAGTTGGACTTAAAAATTATGGAAAGCCATTAGGTTCCTTGTAAAATTGTTAAACAAGTTCTTTAAACAGGCCTACACTTTCAATAAAAAAAAACATTCACATTTTCTTTTATCAAACAGAAATTTTGTGGAAAGTTTTAAATATTTGCATTTGGGCTCTTGAAAATGTCTCATTCCGAGGCTACACATGGCTCTCCATAATTTTTAAGTCCAAAATAGTGTAAAGTTCAACTTGAAATCTTTGTGAAACACGCCCCTAGCCTGATTGAAATCTGTCTGTCTGTCTGACAGGCGAAAGACAGATTCACATCTTTCTACGAATTATTAAGTATCCATGTTCTACATTTATGTTTAAAATACATTAACGAGCTAAAATGAAATGATACTCACAGTAATCGTATTTATACTCACATAGTAAATAGTAAAGGCATATACAATGCACTCCTCTTTTTTTTTTAACACAGTCACGTTTCTTGTTTATCTCCACAATTTACAATATAAAAAATTATACTTTTTCTCCCACCTATTTCAAGTTTTAATAGGAAAAGGGAGTTCACATGATACATTGGTACAATACTTATATTTGTAGCTAACATCCACTTTCTGTAGCAAAGCATTACCTAAACGATACATTTAAATAAATCACAAACTTGCACGCTGTATAAAATACATATAAGAACTAAATCGTGGATTACTTGCCCAACATTGCAGCAGGCATAATGGGTGGGCAGGCAGCAAAGGGGCTGTGGAGTTTTACATCACAGACTGAATTAAAAACTGCAATGGGATTTACCTTGAAAAATGTTAAAACATATAAATGTTATGTTATGTAGCTATTTTTATAGAACACATTGTAATGACTATTATTAAAGTGCATCTGGTTCTCCACATCATGCGCTCATTTGTATAGGCTATCCTCATTAGTAGACCTTTCTAAATTGAAAATTACACTGGATAATCATCATACTGATTATTTATGTTAGAAAGAAAGAAACAAATACACAAATTTGGTAAATGGACCTTAAACACACATCCTTTACCTATAGATACAAACTTGCCCCAATAACAGAATCTGTACATGTCGATATGGGAACTAAATTGTAAACAAAATTGTCATCTACTTCTTTCGGTTTCTATCGGCAATTCATTTTGTTCCACATTTGGAAAGATTTCCTGAGCTCTTTGAAGACATGGTCCAAAAGCTCTCTCTGCATGTAAGAGCAATCAATACTAATTATACTGTATACATAACCCAGGACATTGTGATACTGTTTTATTACACATAGGCTCATCTTATAATGTATAGCAAAAATTGGGAGGGGTGTTACATAACTACGATAAAAGAGCTAATGATGCAAAACTGCACCATACAATATACATTTAATACAGGTACACATACATGTATGTCTATAATGTAATGATACCTCTGGCATGATATTCATATGGATCACATTATAACATACCTGCTACATCCACACAGACGCTCTCTTGACATGAATGAAAACAAAAATATGCATCGATAGCAGAAGGGGAAAGAAAAAAGGCCAGCCAGGGCTAGAATTCACAAACAAAACATGGTTCTACTGCATCATATGATGTCAATTGACAACATGGTTTAGACCGCTGTTTTATGGAAAGGCCATGTGTAAACCATTCCTTCCTGTGAGAATAGCTGTTATTTTGTGACAAAATCAATAGAGATATCAATCATGAATTAGAATGAATTCAATATTTCAATTAAGCGAACAAAATTGTTACAGTAGCTTTTACGGCTGAATTGTATTCCTTTTTTCGGGAGATGTGGGTGGCACTCCATAAAACTGGGCATTAAAACCATGGTTTACTTGCTAACCGTCTTTTTGAATTCCATCCTAGGTTTCTTTTCACTTCCCTACACTGGCATAGATCTATTTACATGCACTTTTTGTCTTAAAGCTCTATTCAACTATTTACAACCGCATGAAAACAATGAAGTATGTCTGTCAAGAGGATTTAAAAATTAGACTTGGATTACAGAGCTCATAATTTTGCACCAACATAAATTGATCGCAAATATTTTGGCAAAGGCGAGATTCTAATGGTAATGGAAAGTCAAACCATGGATAGAGAAGAAACACGATGAGAAAAGCTCCCAATATCCTGATCCTGATCTTAGGTCCATTTATCCAGGGCTCAACATAGCACTTGCCCGCTAGTCCTAAGCCAGTTAAGTTTGACCTCGGTTCAGCAAAATTGAATGAGTCACATTTTGGTGGTATATTTGCTAACTTACAGTGAGGGAATGAAAAACAGGAATTCTTCCATGTCAAACCTCATCCATAGCCATGGCTATGATCAACAAATGGAGTGAGATATTGAGTGAGATATTGTATAGAAAACGGTTTACAAATAAACTGCAATTTTGGGCTTTCCAAAAAATTGATCATAGAGAGAAAATTACAAAACTGGCGCAATCAGACCACTACTGATAAGTAAGCGTTGAGCCCTGGTTTATCTGGCTCATTTACTTGGAGGAATAGAAAAGTAAGGAAGAAAAAATTATGAAACTACACTCACAAATATGCATATTAAAGCTAACATATTCAAATAAGAAAGGATACAATTTTCTTCTTTTTCACAATGAGGAAAAGGCCATCCTTTTAATCTCTTGTCTGAAGTAAATACCGTATAGTTCTACTCATTCAATTCAGTAATATAAATGTAATACAAGATATACATCTCTGTCTTCTGGTTATAGCACTTGGATCACCGATTACTTTAATTCAACAATATTTTCTGTTTAATATTTTTCCGTTTTTCACACAAGTGATTTCAAAGGAGATAAGCAATTCTCAACAGTATTTTTTCTTCAATATTTGCTGTTTATGACAAAGGGGAAAGCATGCAGCTGTCACTCAAAAATACCTTTTTGAATGGACAAGTCCTGGAAAAATTGAAATTCCGAAGGTTGCAATACTCTTGTCCTGAGAAATTTAAATTATGGAAAGTTGTATTCAGACAGTTCTCTTTTATTGTATTATCCAAGAAAAAAAACATTAATATTTTGTCAAGACATATACAAGAGTTTCACCCAAAAAATGACAACAGCACAGTAGAATGTCAGTAAAGTGACAGACCTACAGGAAATGGGGAATATACAAACAGTGCAGTTATACTTTTTTTCCTTCAAATATCTGTCTTTGTAAAAATCGCTTTTCTTCCTAGTTAATACACAAATATATGACGGCGACTCTCTTGGATGTGTTGATACACAAATATATTCTTGAAATTATTCTTCTTGCATGGCATACGATCTCCTTGCTCTCTCCCGGTGCCCGCATATCATAAGTTGTCGACCCAGCTTTGTTCAACGATGCCCGCGACTTTCTTCTCGTACTCGCGGCGGTTCTCCTGGTATAGCTGCGCTGCCAAACTGTTGGCAGGGCTGTTAGGGTTCGGTTCGTCTAGTAGTGACTAGAATAAAACAGAGTAATAGAAATATGACTTATTAATAATTCAATAGCGTCTAAAAGTCACACAAAAATGAATGAATGATTTTACTCGCAGCAGTTCACTCTATAAAGCAGTGCTGCCATGCAGTTGGCATGGGTGTTGGGGTTTTGTTTATCTAGCAGTGACTAGAAAATAATAATGAAAATTGTTTAAAATATAAATGATTTAATATATTCTAGTATAAACTAGAAATAAACATGTCGTTAATAAACATTTCTTTAATAGTAAATCAAAGACATATTTCACTTGCAGCTGTTTTTCTGATAGAACAGTGCTGCCACGCTGCTGCCATGGCTATAGGGGTCTTCAAAAGTTTTTTAAAAAGAGATAAAGATAAATTTTACTCGCACCTACAAAGACATGAACTTGTTTGAGACACAAAAGAACACAAAATAAAGGTTTAAGTCCAAAACAAGCAACCATATGTGAACGAAATGTATACTGTATGTTGCTTGTAAGTATCGGCTTCCATGGTGGTGTAGATAATACGTGTGGTCCTTTTTAGGACTATCCTAGAAAGAATACCAACAGTCCTTCTCAGGACTCACCAATCCTCTCCTTAAACATGGTGCAACCGCAAACCACACGTATGAAATGTATACAGCCTTCTTCATCTTGAGTTGAACTCAAAAAAGTTTAATATTGGCTATTAAAGTCAAAGGTTTATTCCATTTCTCTTTTCTTTTTGTTCTTTTATCCACAGAAGCCAAAATTGCACTTGCCCTGGGCAATCGGGCAAGTGATTAGGTTTATTTAATCATAGTTTCTTGCAGGGTCCTACGCCCCACTAGGAATAGTTGCTATTTCCGTAGGGTCCTACCAATTTGTTATGTTTGTTAATATTTATTCTTATCTTGTTATCTTTTAACATATTGGTAATTAAATTATTCATTCATTCCAGGTAGCACCCAGCTAGTAAGACCAGCATCCCATTCTACTGACATGTCAGACAAGTATTAAAGAGGCTTACCTGTATTGAGGTGAGTATAGCTGACACATCATATGTGGGACTCCACCTGTTCTGCAAGATGTCTAGGCAGATTCCACCATCGGCATAGACTGGAAGAGACAAACATGATGGCAAACATTAATGTAAAGTGGCGGGAGTCCCTATGTGAGAGATGCATCCGAGGATGGCGTTTATAGAATAAATATTCAAATTATGTTACTTTGGGCAAAAAAAATATCGCGATATTCAGAGTGGTGCCATGATTATAATTTGATTAAATATAAAGTACAGTCGTTAATAAAACAAAATTTTTAAAATGTGAAGAGAATTTAAATTGGCAACAATAGTCAAGTTTGACTGATTGCCATAAAATAATAACAACAACAATGATAGCAGTACTAATATACAGTGAAATCTCATTGTAACAAGCACCTTGGACCCATTGGCCCGTATTCACAAAGGAGGTTTGTACAGTCCTTGGTCTAAACCCCGGTTTACATCTATGGAATGCCATTGTAAACTGATGGAGAGAGAATGTAAATTCCTTACTTGTTAACAATGTTGATGGTACACATTCTCTCTCCGTCAGTTTACAATTGGCATTCCATAGATGTAAACCGGGGTTTAGACCATGGACTGTACAAACCTCCTTTGTGAATACGGGCCAATTTACCTCATTATATCAGATATATATACTTTGTTGTATCAGAGATTAAAAGTAATAAAATGTATAGGACCTGGACCTGTGAAATTACCTTGCTATATCAGGTACCCCATTATGAAATAGCTCATTAAAAAAGTTTCACTGAAGAATCATGGAATAAATAGTCAGTGGCATAGCATGGTTAGCCTGATTTAATTTCTTCATTATTTCCTTCTGTTTGTTATTGCTGAACATTGTAAAATTATTGGGAGGGCAAGTTTGAGAGTTCTAAATGGAACACTATAAAGTGAGGCTTACCATTAGGGTGAAACATCTTTGATACAAAGCGTACTGTTGGTGGTTTGTTAGGGTATTCTTCCGTAAACTCAATTGTCAATTTGAATGTACCTGAACAGGACAGAAAAATACACAATGAAAATGTGAATAATCATAATAATTGAAAGATATCCATTGATAATAGGTTGAAATTTAATCTGTTGTCTCACAATGCGTACTGACATTTAGAACTCACAACGTTTCATATGCTGCTGCTGTACTTCTTCAGGTGACATATATTTTGTTGGGTTGTCGCAATTTATCCAAGTATGGAGTGCAACAGGAGCAGCACCAACTGGTTCAGCGCTAATTAGTGCCACCCGTTCATGCCTCTGATTGGTTGAGCCCATGCCATGAGACAACAGATTAAACGTCCACCATAATTATGTTCAAACAAATTTATATTGAAATCAATGTTCAGCTAAATTTTCTATTTACACATGATAAACACGTACATGTATACAGAGAACTTCGTACAGGGTGTCTATTTCACTCACATGTGATTTTTGTCAATAATATCCAGACCAGTAGCCCACATTATATGAACATAGACATATGTGTATTTTATGTGGATGACATCAATTTATGATGTAGTCATCTGGAAATTTCTCTGACATACTCTGTTATTGTATTTATGTGTCCAAAATTAGTGTATTCTTTGTTTTCAACACAGCATGCAAGAGGCTTATAGCTCACATTCCATACATTTTGTATTTCTACAGTTGCAGACTTGCAGTGCATCATATTATTACCCGGTCAACATTTTTTTACCATATTCACAAATACTCAACATTGCCCATTCCGAAATAAATCATTCATTTAGTCTATTCATGTTTTATTCATTTAATTTTCTCTACAATTAGTCTCAATTATATTCCCCTACATAAACATTGTACATAAAGACCCACATAAAATTAATTTACACACCACCATCATGTGGTATTCTTGTAGATAACAATAAAAGTAGGAAATATTTCTCAGATCTACATTATAAGATCTACACTTACCATCTTCAAAGGGTGTATCATGAGGCCTGTTTAGAGAAAGAAAATAAGAAGTGGGGAACAAAATTAGACAAACTGGAAAATTTGTAACATTCTCCGTTTAATAGCGGAAACGAGTACAGGGGGGTGTTGCATACGAAACTTGCGATCTATTGCAACTTTACAATAAATCATTTACACATTTACACCAACCCAAAAAATACTTTTTTTTTCATGAGGGCGATTTTGAAAATTTTGAGGGGAAAAAACGCCCTCGTGAAATTATTCACGAGGGCTATTTTGGGGCTCACGGGGGCTCTTTTTTTGTTTACATCGTTTTCACTGCTCAAGGGTCTAATTAATGATTATCATGATGTGATCTATCTGATTATGCCATGTTTGGTACGTTTCTGGCGCTTTCCGATCATGCAAAAAGATGTTTAAAAAAAAATTTTAAAAAACTTTAAAAACACAACAAAAAAACAACAAAAAATTATTTTCTGCCCCCGTGCCGTGGCTCACCAGGGCGATTTTAAAGGTATCGGGGGCGAATCGCCCTTTGCCCCCGTGTATTTTTTTGGTTGGTTTACACATTCCAGATGAAATGCTTCAGAATGTGTGATTGGAACATAAAGCATTGTTAGGCAGAAGCCATCACACACATTCCAGCAATGTTATGGACAGCTTTAATAAGGAAGTAGTATTGGACTTTAACTAAAGTGTAACTCAGTAGTACATACAATGAAGGAAATTACAGTCCACTACCAAGAATTCCAGCATAAACAGTCATTGTTTATGTGACTGAATTTTCTACTTCCTACATGAATTGGTAAATTGTGACATCACAGGGCAATATAAAAGTATTAATAAATTGTGTAATTTCAATGCTAAATTGATCAGCGAAAATTTGAATCAGAAACTCATTCCAAGTTCCTTCAAAAGATATGCTTGATGCTTTTTTCTTTTTCTTTTTTACAAAACCATGTTAGATAGAAATTATTTTTTTTTAAATGAAGAAAACAAAATGTATGGATAAGTTTATGACAATACAGCAATTATTAAATGACAGATCATGTTGACAATTTGGTCCAGTAAAAAGATTATTGATTCCAGAGTTGGGATTTCCCTTTGTCTAATTACCATGATCACATCATTCGCATGATACCAGATGAAGGTCAGACAATTTCTGGTCATATGATAGCCAAGACTCTGCACTAATTGTTTTTTTATCCGTGCCCATTCGGGCGCATAAAATCATTAACTTTTTTCATTTCATAGGCCTAAGACCCAACCAGCGAAAAAATTAATATTTTTATTTCGGGGGCTCCATTTTCAGGGGCTACTTTTCCAACTTTCGGGGGCTACAAATTTCCGGGCTCTTTTTCGAATTTCAGGGGCTACTAATAAGCTATAATGCTGTAAGTGATCATTTTATAAGCATTTGATCACAATCCAAACAGAAAAATCCTGAAAAAAAAATAAATAAATAAATAAATACATTTTTTCTGAGGCGAATTTGGGCATTTCGGGGGCGAATTCGCCTGCCGCCCCGTGTATTTTTTTTGCTGGCCCCAACTGAAAATTTACATGGCTGAAATAACAATGTGAAACTAATAATTTCCCGCTTACTTCTAAATGAGATTAACACAAATTGGATTTGTTGATCTTACAGATAAAACTAATAATTTCCCGCTTACTTCTTAAAGGGACTCAGTAACATTGTCCAAATCCTAAAAATCCAATTGGAATTCTAGCGGTTCATTCGTATTAACAATAAAAGCATGGGACAGGTTTTGGTTTTTCAAATTTCCCTTTCATTAGAAAGATATTTACGATTGAAGTGTTCAGATGTTAAATTATCCACTGGAACATCAAAACCGTGTACAAAGTGAGTGCAATGAGTTAGAGATTATCAATTTGCATTTTTGCTCATTACTCGGCCATATATTACGTCCATTTAACTTGAAATTTTCACACAACACCCAGTGGACATATCAGATTGTATCAAGTATCAACCACTCATCACTTTTTGCACATGTCAACAAAGTTACTAGATCCCTTAAGCTGCGTTCCCACAAGAGCGAATTTTCGCGCGAATTTCCGCGCGAATATTCGCACCAATATTCGCACGGATCAAATTAGTGTTATTTGTATTAGAGCGTTCCCACTATGTAGCGGTAATTCGCTTTGCATGGCGAATATTCGCTAGCGAATTTATAAAATCGCTCTGAGGAGCGATTTTTTCCAAAATTCGCTGCGAATTTTTGTTGTTGACCAATCAGGAACAAGGGAGTGTCCGTGTGGGCGTGGCTAAAACGCTGGAGGAGATATTTCAAGTGTGTGTCTTAAGCTGCGTTCCCACTACAGCGAATTTTCGCGCGAATTTCCGCGCGAATATTCGCACGAATATTCGCACGGATCAAATTAGTGTTATTTGTATTAGAGCGTTCCCACTATGTAGCGGTAATTCGCTTTGCATGGCGAATATTCGCTAGCGAATTTATAAAATCGCTCTGAGGAGCGATTTTTTCCAAAATTCGCTGCGAATTTTTTTTGTTGACCAATCAGGGACAAGGGTGTGTCCGTGTGGGCGTGGCTAAAACGCTGGAGGAGATATTTCAAGTGTGTGTCTTCCTCGCTTAAAAATGGCGTCGATGAATGTGGTGATAGAAACAAATTGTCGGGAAAGACGTCTTTATTTACTGTTCCTCCAGAGATTACAATAACCATGTGAAACAGAACTTAACGTTGGATGATTTTGAGGAAACACATTGTCAAAACGGTAAGTGAGTTTTACTTTTTCAAGAGAAGAATCATGTTTTCGTCGTTCATGTCAAGCGTGCTAACTCGATCATAACAGTGTCTATTTTGTGTTGCACAGTTCATCAGGATAATCTAGCCCAACGCTCCGGCGAGGCTTTGTGGAAGTGCCCGTAGCGCCCTAGTAAAGGCTTGAAGACCCATCAGAGCTGAGAGGGTTCACAACTTCACAATGCCAGACTGAACTAGGCCTAGGCCCTAGGGCCCTAGGCCTAGGCCTAGGGGAACAAATCCGTGAGAATGTGGTGTATAGGATTGTATGCGACAAGGTTATACTAGTCTATATAGAATAGGCTAGTTATACTTATACTTTATAGCCTTTATTATTTTGTTCGAATTTTAGGACTACCGAGTACGGCGTAGACCATAGTGAATCTACACGCTACGGACTATGAATATGAATTATGCTAGGCTAGGGGCAGGGCTATGCTAGCCTAGCCCTAAGGCTAAGCCAAGGCCCTAACTAAGGTTAACGCTTAGGCAAAAACAGCGTAATGAACTTATGAACAGACTAGTTACTACTGTTTTACTTTAGTCTAGACTTTTTAGTCCCAAGTAAAAGCACTAGACCTAAGTAACAACTAGAAAAAGAATGTAGACTGCGTGGACTAGTAGTAGTACCACACGGTCAACTCTGTCTAGGACTAGGGCTAGGCAAAATTAGTGTGCTCGATCTTGAACTCATATAATTCATCTTGACTAAAACTATAAGTTCTAGATACTAATCTATTAGTATTAGTTTACTTGACGAGGTTAAAAGTAAATCTAACTAAACGGTTAAACCAGGCTAAACATTTAAGTAATTAACTAGTCTAGAGGCTAGAGCTAGAAAGTAGAAGTAAGTAATTGGTACAAATTAAAATAGTAGAACCAAATTATGAGTTTGGATGGGATTTAGATTTGTTCTGATATTTTTAATTTTAGTTTTAAAATTCAAGTTTTATGTAAATTAATATCGAATTATAATTATAAAACTAAAACTAAAGCCAAGGCAGCCAAGGGATCGTCAGGACTGGGCTGTGTCAAACAATGCGACAGTACACACTACTCACTAGAGACATGTCACATGATCATGGATAAAAATAGTCTAAGAAATAACTGTAAAGTGTAATCAGCGGTGTGCGCCTGGTTACGTTGTGAAATACCTAACTTAAGCCTAATTAGGCTAGCCTTAGCATAAGGGCTGAGGCTCGGGCTAAAAATAAAGCCATTATTATATAACTTAGTCTTAGATCTGCATACCTACATTGATTATGATATTGCAGTAGGCTACCATTGATATTGGACTAGCCACGACAATAGTTACAGGAATAAAGGAATAAACTAGGACTTAGGAGGGAGGTCTAACAAAAATTAGTCTATAGTATACTGTGGGCCTAACCCCTAATTAGAATACTAATACTAATAGTAGTACAATCACTAGATAAATTTAGGCCTATATCAAAATCGTATTCTTCTCGGTGTAGACTATGTCGAGTCTTAAGAGACAAAGCCTAGATAGGACGACCACATTTTACATTCTGCATCTAAGTTAAGCCTATTGTCTATCTAGCACTCGGTATCAGATCATATAATTATGCATAATTATGCAGCGCATGATTACAGTGCATGTTCTAAATATAGATTCAGATGTTACGTTTTAAATGTGTTATCAGCTGATTGATCAGCTGTTTCGGATGCAGTACGCGCACAATATAATTATGCAGTCATTCACCAGTGGTTTCACCGATTGTATTATGCATGCCTAAGGCTAAGCCCTTACAATAATATGGCTAATTACAGTATGTTGCCTTTTATGCTGACACTGGGTGATTTCAAGTATGGTGTTTGGGGTTGGTGTTAGTGCTTATCAAACACTAACACCGGCCTTAGGCACCATATTTGAGATGATTTCGTGTTAGGATGGTATATACAGTGACATTGGGCGATTTCAAATATGGCGCCTAAGGCCGGTGTTAGTGTTTAATAAGCACTAACACCAACCCCAAACACCATACTTGAAATCATCCACTGTCTCTACAAATGTTTTGATATGTTGATGTATTGGTAGTCGTTTTTTTCATAACATTATACTAGGCCTATACAACAATTGTTGACATGATACTTAAAGTTACTACTTTGAATTAATGTCAACCATGGTGGCACTTTGTGTTCAGTGCAGTGCTTTCCTTTTCCACCCGGCCATGCCATGTATTTTTGTATTTATTGAAACCCAAGGGCATTTAATATTCATACGTAGGTGGGAGCATTCCTTTATTTATGAGGGTTTGGGGAGGGGGTATTATGTTACAATATATACCTTATTATAGTTGGTCAGCAAGCATATACTGTAGAAAGTAAAGATGCAGATACATTTATAATCTGAAAAAGTGGCGTAGCGTGGTCTGACTTGGGGTGGGGCACACATTATTAACATTACATGATAATTGTGCTTTCTTCACAGATTAACCCTTTTTTATTGCTTGTGTGTGTGTGTGTGTGTGTGTCGGGGGGGGGGGGGGCCGGGACTCCCTGAATTACGACATTGATAGGAATTGGTGATTTGCTTGTGACCACCATGACCAATAACCATGAATATCCAATATATGATTTGGTTGCTTGATTGGAGCAAAATAAACATGAGATCAATAAAATGTTTATGCTACCTTAACTGCTACTTGTCAGTGTTGCAACACTAAATAATAAAAGTCTTACTTATCATACATGTTCCCATACATTACACAATATCTATTCTACAGATCAAATATTCTTTTAAATGGTTATTTGACTTGTGATGTCGTGATTATGAAAAGGGCATTATTTTATAAAGTTTGATATCTAGATTAATTTGTCAAACGAGTGCATGTAATACAACATGACAAATTAAACTTGCTATTTGTTTAATTAAATCTCATTTCAGGACGTCAGGATTGAAGCCAAGCAAGCAGAAGTCTCAGATACAGACAGGGTTCATCACAGTCCAGCGAAGCAGGGGTATTGTTATGTAAGTTTTTTTTCTATTTCATTAACCTTTTTACAGGGAACATAGAACAATAAATTGGCATATTTACAAAGCAAAAATATTTAAAACACAAAAGAGAGAAATATTTATTTCATCACATTGAAAAAGACTATTTCATACAAAATTTGTACCCAGCTCATATTTTCTCTCTTCTTTGTATATTTTAAAAATGTATATAAGAGTATGAAAGAGTGAATATTGTTCTGTACATGATTTTGGTCTTGGATTGAGTTATGATAATCATAATAGGTTATAAAAGGGAAATGGGCAAGTGTTCCACATTTGAGATGAAATGTTCCAACTTTTACAATGTAGTGGGGAGTATGCATTTTTAGAAATCAGTCTTGATTCCAAAATAAAAATGAATGCTTTCACTGTGTTCATGTATTTGTTGCAAACACGTAGAAAATTGTGTTTTTCTTTCATTTCCATTTTTAGTTTTGTATTTGTATTACACCTCATAACCTTTATGTGTTTGGCTTAAACAATCATATCATAGCATTTCAAAATGATTTTCTGTATCAATGATTAAGTGCGGTGTAATTAATTTAACATACCAGTCAAATTTAATTATTTATTAAATCATTTTAGTACTGTCCTCAGCCTGGAATGAAATAAAAAGTATATATAATGAAGCTTTTATGACCAAATTACTATCAAGCAATCCATCTTGAATATTAATGTTGTATCTTTGAATGTAATCAATCTGAAAAACGTTTAAATGATTTGTATCTTGTATTATCATTTTACAGGTACAAGAACAAGAACCATGCAGCCGAGCTGAATGACAACTTAAACGAGAAGGTGATTCCGAAAAAGCCCAATTTGGCCCAGAGCATATCATATCTTCATCACAAATTATAAGAAGAATAGACATTAAGAAGGGGGGTGTAAGGTAATTTTGAGTACTGGAATCATGAAATGCAAGGAATAAGATTATTCATTTGATTTTCCAGAGCATGGATATACAAACATTTTAGTTTATAATGATCTATGAAGAGACCAACATGGCTAGCTACAGGAGAAGGGCCTGCCCCCAAATCATTTTCTACCCCCACCCCTCTCCCCATATAGCGGCCCACCACCAATAAAATCATGCTTGATGGAAAAGCGGTGTATTTTCCAAGGTAAATATTAGTATTTTCGGCCCTAATGGTTATTTTGTATTATATTTGTATATTGGGCCAAATAAATTGAAGATTTACGTTAGTTACGCCTCGCTATTATCCCTGCTTTCGACATAATTTGTTTGGAGGAGGTGTTTCCTCTTTCTTGCTTGTGTGTAAAAACCTGTGGCGACTCCATCCCCCCTCCCCCCCCCCCCCCCCCCCCACCCCGTTGCCTATTCAACTTGACTACGTGAATATTTGCAAAACTTCTGACAGAAAATTTGATTGACCGGTTATTTCTATTGGTCACCATACCTTCAGCATTATTCTCACAGTATCCTATTTCGGCTGTCTATTTACAAGATAATTACAAGGTTTGAGTGACGAATTCCTACTTTATTCAAACACAATTGACGTATCTTGGATTTCTTATAAGGTACAATACAGAGCTAAATTGCTTTGGATGCTAGTCCAGAATATGCTGAATTCATTGTCTTAAACCCCCAAGTTTTGCAAATTTATCCATTTCTTGGAAGATATTCGAGTGAGATCAGATGAAATAACTGACGACTTTACGATAATGTATAGCAGTATTATCCAGGATTAATACATTATATTCTTGGTTTATTTGTCACCATTATGTCTACTGAATTGAAAACAATCATCAATTCATGAATGTGTATTAGGTTTTCATAATTTTATTATTAAAGTAAAATTGCTTTTTGTATAGCCATAACTACTTGTAAAAGTTGTATTTGTATACATGTGTAATTCAAATTACCTTGACGTATTACTGTGTTCATTGATAACATTGGGCATCTCCCCTTTCCCCTATATCGTCTCTCTTTAAAGACTACCTTTAATCATGTTTGTTTTGAGTTTTTTCTTGTTTGTTTAAGCCTACGTTTATTGTATCATTATGCATGAATACGCTTAACTTTGAATATCTTAGGCACGGCAACACTACAAGCTTTCAGCTTATAATGCCAGACCATTGTGTATTCTTATATCGACAGTATAACATTTTATCTTATGTATGAAATTGATCGTTGTGAGACGTATAATAAATAAATAAAGAATTAACATTTGTATACACAGATTGACAGGCATGTTAATGTAATATCAAGAGTCGTAGAGGTTAACATACTGTAGCGAGTTTATATTATACCGTTGCAGACATTGTTCTAAGTTCATAAATGTTTTTTTTTTTGTTATCCCGAGAAATGTTGAATTTCTTAAAATGTTTGTAAAATATGATGAAACACGTACGTACACTACGGAATAACTCAAATGCTATCAATAATTACACACGTTGTAAAATACAGTTGTGCAGATATACAATCATCCATGAACTGACCCAATAAATGTATTTGGATTAATTTGACTCTTTTTGTATTCATGTACCACTTTTTTCTTACTGCAAACAATACTGCAAAGCAATACTACAATACAGGAACAAATTAGATGAAGAATAAACCTAATTGTGCTTTTCTCCATGATTATGACTGAACAACTTGTTGATGAGTGGTAATTCATGATTGTTTTATGTTTTATGTATGAAACCGATGAATACAGGGTGGCCCCTAAAACGGAACGGGGTACTCGCCATAATTAAGAAACATGATGACTCATGTTCATCACGGGATAAGGCATGTTTTTCAAAGAAAAATGATAAGAAGAAGAGTAGATTTGGTCAAGTAGTTTTTGTTTTAGGACGTAAGTAGTTTTTTTCCCGTTTTTTGGGGGCCACCCTGTATGCACCAAGAAATACATGCAAATGATTATGATGTGAACTGCTTGGGTCGTTGTGTGTGAGTGTGTTTGTGCATGCGTGCGAACAAAATGTAATTGGGTATGCGTATGTGTGTGTATGTATTTGCACGTGCGTGCGTATATACGAATGTATGGATGTGCATGCGAATGTGTATGGATGTGCAAGTGTGTGTACGAATGTTTATGTGTGTCCGTGTGTATTTTCTGGAAATGTGCTTTATGAGGGCGTGTTCTGTATTGTTGTAAAATATGTATGCGTGTGTGTGTGTGTGTGTGTATGTGGTAGTACTTTAATCTGTGTGCGGGTTTGTGGGGTCGGTGTTTCTCAAGCTGACGTCGCAGAAAGAGGAGTGTGTACCTCATAATCTGTCCAAAATCAGATCAAGAACTATTGTTTGTACTGTCGTATTTATACCAAATACTATGTTATAAATCGTACTGATTAGCAGCTATATGGTCTAAATTAATAATAATGTTCAATCATTGTGAATGTCAACAATACACATCATTACGATAATGAAGAATAATACACATTATTGATATTCAATTGGCAATTTGTCATGTATCGCAAACCCTATTTTTTCTTTTAATCATAGCTGTATCGTAAATCAGATAATTAGATTAGATTATGTTATAATTAGTACCAGTTGCTTTAAAAATATAATCATTACTTGTTTCTGAAGAAGATAAAGCCAGACACTTCACATTATACTATTTGATTTGCCCTGATCTTCGTTGTCAAGGACAACGTACTAATTTGCATATACCCGGCGAATATTCGCTCTAGTGGGAACACTTTTCCGCCGCGAATTTTCGCAGCGAATATTCGCGCGGAAATTCGCGCGGAAATTCGCGCGAAAATTCGCTCTAGTGGGAACGCAGCTTTACTCGCTTAAAAATGGCGTCGATGAATGTGGTGATAGAAACAAATCATCGGGAAAGACGTCTTTATTTACTGTTCCTCCAGAGATTACAATAACCATGTGAAACAGAACTTAACGTTGGATGATTTTGAGGAAACACATTGTCAAAACGGTAAGTGAGTTTTACTTTTTCAAGAGAAGAATCATGTTTTCGTCGTTCATGTCAAGCGTGCTAACTCGATCATAACAGTGTCTATTTTGTGTTGCACAGTTCATCAGGATAATCTAGCCCAGCGCTCCGGCGAGGCTTTGTGGAAGTGCCCGTAGCGCCCTAGTAAAGGCTTGAAGACCCATCAGAGCTGAGAGGGTTCACAACTTCACAATGCCAGACTGAACTAGGCCTAGGCCCTAGGGTCCTAGGCCTAGGCCTAGGGGAGCAAATCCGTGTGAATGTGGTGTATAGGATTATGCGACAACAAGGTTATACTAGTCTATAGAATAGGCTATTTATAGCCTTTATTATTTTGTTCGAATTTTAGGACTACCGAGTACGGCGTAGTGAATCTACACGCTACGGACTATGAATATGAATGATGCTAGGCTAGGGCTATGCTAGCCTAGCCCTAAGCCAAGGCCCTAACTAAGGTTAACGCTTAGGCAAAAACAGCGTAATGAACTTATGAACAGACTAGTTACTACTTTTTACTTTAATAGTCTAGACTTTTTAGTCACAAGTAAATTAAGCACTAGACCTAAGTAACAACTAGAAAAAGAATGTGTAGACTGCGTGGACTAGTACCGCACGGTCAACTCTGTCTAGGGCTAGGCTTATTAGTGTGCTCGATCTTGAACTCATATAATTCATCTTGACTAAAACTACAAGTTCTAGATACTAATCTATTAGTATTAGTTTACTTGACTAGGTTAAAAGTAAATCTAACTAAACGGTTAAACCAGGCTAAAATTTAAGTAATTAACTAGTCTAGAGGCTAGAGCTAGAAAGTAGAAGTAAGTAATTGGTAAACATTAAAATAGTAGAACCAAATTATGAGTTTGGATGGGATTTAGATTTGTTCTGACATTTTTAGTTTTAAAATTCAAGTTTTATGTAAATTAATATCGAATTATAATTATAAAACTAAAACTAAAGGCATGCAGCCAAGGGATCGTCAGGACTGGGCTGTGTCAAACAATGCGACAGTACACACTACTCACTAGAGACATGTCACATGATCATGGATAAAAATAGTCTATGAAATATTAAACTGTAAAGTGTAATCAGCGGTGTGCGCCTGGTTACGTTGTGAAATACCTAACTTAAGCCTAATTAGGCTAGCCTTAGCATAAGGGCTGAGGCTCGGGCTAAAAATAAAGCCATTATTATATAAATTATAACTTAGTCTTAGATCTGCATACCTACATTGATTATGATATTGCAATAGGCTACCGTTGACATTGGACTAGCCACGACTAGCCACGACAATAGTTACAGGAATAAAGGAATAAACTAGGACGGAGGTCTAACAAAAATAAGTCTGTAGTATACTGTGGGCCTAACCCCTAATTAGAATACTCATAGTACTTAGTAGTACAATCACTAGATAAATTTAGGCCTATATCAAAATCGTATTCTTCTCGGTGTAGACTATGTCGAGTCTTAAGAGACAAAGCCTAGATAGGACGACCACATTTTACATTCTGCATCTAAGTTAAGCCTATTGTCTATCTAGCACGTGGCCAGTGAAAAAAATAGAATTATGCTAGGAGAGCAGCGAAAATTATGCTTATTATGCCAAACCCTCTTTTGGAGCCGAGAGTCATTTTTTAGACCGAAACCAGGACATTTTGAGGCCTAGACCAGGACCCATTGGTTGAGAAAAATCCTGTAAGCGGGGGGGGGGGTAGTCGTAGAAAATTTTCGAAGCCGAGACCTGGTCCCGTCCCAAATTTTCGAGGCCTAGACCAGGTCTCCAGTCCCAAATTTTCGAGGTCTAGACCAGGTCTCCAGTCCCAAATTTTCGAGGTCTAGACCAGGACCCAAATTTGGTTTGGAATCCTGTAAGCGGGGGGGGAATAGTCGTAAGAATTTTTCGAAGCCTAGACTGAGAATTTTCGACGTTTTTGAGACCGAGACAAGGTCCAGTCCCAAATTTTCGAGGCGAGACCAGGATTTTTACACAAATTCCGAGGCCAAGACCAGGATCTTCGAACCAGAATTATGCTAAAAAGAGTCAAATTATGCCAGAATTCGTAAAATTATGCCAGGCATAATGCCAGATGCCAAAAGGGTCAAAATTATGCCAGAAAGCATAATTATGCATAATTATGCAGCGCATGATTACTGTGTGCATGTTCTAAATATAGATTCAGATGTTACGTTTTATGTGTGATCAGCTGATTGATCAGCTGTTTCGGATGCAGTACGCGCACAATATATATATGCAGTCATTCACCAGTGGTTTCACCGATTGTATTATGCATGCCTAAGCCCTTACAATAATATGGCTAATTACAGTATGTTGCCTTTTATGCTGACACTGTCTCTACAAATATGTTTTGATATTTTGATGTATTGGTAGTCGTTTTTTTTAATAACATTATACTATAAATTACTAGGCCTATACAACAATTGTTGACATGATACTTAAAGTTACTACTTTGAATTAATGTCAACCATGGCGGCACTTTGTGTTCAGTGCTTTCCTTTTCATTGAGGCTCTTTTCCATAGATCTACCACACCCGGCCATGCCATGTATTTTTTTTATTTATTGAAACCCAAGGGTATTTAATATTCATACGTAGGTGGGAGCATTCCTTTATTTATGAGGGTTTGGGGAGGGGGTATGTATACCTTATTATAGTTGGTCAGCAAGCATATATCTGTAGAAAGTAAAGATGCAGATACATTTATAATCTGAAAAAGTGGCGTAGCGTGGTCTGACTTGGGGTGGGGCACACATTATTAACATTACATGATATTTGTGCTTTCTTCACAGATTAACCCTTTTTTTCTTGCTTGTGTGTGTGTGTGTGTCGGGGGGGGGGGGGGGGGGGTAGGGCCCGGGGCTCCCTGAATTACGACATTGATAGGAATTGGTGATTTGCTTGTGACCACCAATAACCATGAATATCCAATATATGATTTGGTTGCCTGATTGGAGCAAAATAAACATGAGATCAATAAAATGTTTATGCTACCTTAACTGCTACTTGTCAGTGTTGCAACACTAAATAATAAAAGTCTTACTTATCATACAGTCATGTTCCCATACATTACACACTATCTATTCTACAGATCAAATATTCTTTTAAATGGTTATTTGACTTGTGATGTCGTGATTATGAAAAGGGCATTATTTTATAAAGTTTGATATCTAGATTAATTTGTCAAACGAGTGCATGTAATACAACATGGTAAATTAAACTTGCTATTTGTTTAATTAAATCTCATTTCAGGACGTCAGGATTGAAGCCAACCAAGCAGAAGTCTCAGATACAGACAGGGTTCATCACAGTCCAGCGAAGCAGGGGTATTGTTATGTAAGTTTTTTTTCTATTTCATTAACCTTTTTACAGGCCAGGAACATAGAACAATAAATTGGCATATTTACAAAGCAAAAATATTTAAAACACAAAAGAGAGAAATATTCATCACATTGAAAAAGACTATTTCATACAAAATTTGTACCCAGCTCATATTTTCTCTCTTCTTTGTATATTTTTAAAATGTATATATAAGAGTATGAAAGAGTGAATATTGTTCTGTACATGATGTTGGTCTTGGATTGAGTTATGATAATCATAATAGGTTATAAAAGGGAAATGGGCAAGTGTTCCACATTTGAGATGAAATGTTCCAACTTTACAATGTAGTGGGGAGTATGCATTTTTAGAAATCAGTCTTGATTCCAAAATAAAAATGAATGCTTTCACTGTGTCCATGTATTTGTTGCAAACACGTAGAAAATTGTGTTTTTCTTTCATTTCCATTTTTAGTTTTGTATTTGTATTACAACTCATAACCTTTATGTGTTTGGCTTAAACAATCATATCATAGCATTTAAAAATGATTTTCTGTATCAATGATTAAGTGCGGTGTAATTAATTTAACATACCAGTCAAATTTAATTATTTATTAAATCATTTTAGTACTGTCCTCAGCCTGGAATGAAATAAAAAGTATATATAATGAAGCTTTTATGACCAAATTACTATCAAGCAATCCATCTTGAATATTAATTTTGTATAGATCTTTGAATTTATTCAATCTGAAAAACGTTTAAATGATTTGTATCTTGTATTATCATTTTACAGGTACAATAACAAGAACCATGCAGCCGAGCTGAATGACAACTTAAAGAAGAAGGTGATTCCGAAAAAGCCCAATTTGGCCCAGAGCATATCATATCTTCATCACAAATTATAAGAAGAATAGACATTAATAAGGGGGGAGGGGGGAGGTGTAAGGTAATTTTGAGTACTGGAATCATGAAATACAAGGAATGAGATTTTCATTTGATTTTCCAGAGCATGTCACATATGTATTGGATATCCCTTTCAAATGCATATAGCGGCCCACCACCAATAAAATCATGCTTGATGGAGAAAGCGGTGTATTTTCCAAGGTAAATATTAGTATAATCGGCTATTTTGTATTATATTTGTACATTGGGCCAAATAAATTGAAGATTTACTTTATAGTTACGCCTTGCTATTATCCCTGCTTTCGATATAATTTGTTTTGGAGGGGGTGTTTCCTCTTTCTTGCTTGTCGGGTAAAAAACCCGTGGCGAGTCCATCCCCCCCCCCCCCCCCCCCCCCCGTTGCCCTTATTCAACTTGACTACGTGAATATTTGCAAAAACTTCTGACAGAAAATTTGATTGACCGGTTATTTCTATTGGTCGCCATACCTTCGCCATTATTCTCACAGTATCCTATTTCGGCTGTCTATTTACAAGATAATTATAATGTTTGATTAAGTGACAAGTTCCTACTTTATTCAAACACAATTGACGTATCTTGGATTTCGTATAAGGTACAATACAGAGCTAAATTGCGTTGGATGCTAGTCCTGAATATGTTGTATGCATTGTCTTAAACCCCCAAGTTTTGCAAATTGATCCATTTTTTGGAAGATATTCGAGTGAGATCAGATGAAATAACTGACGACTTTACAATAATGTATAGCAGTATTATTCAGGATTAATACATTATATTCTTGGTTCATTTGTCACCATTTTGTCTACTGAATTTCAACAAAATCATCAACTCATGTGTATTAATTTCATTATTAAAGTAAAATTGCTTTTTGTATAGCCATAATTACTTGTAAAAGTTGTATTTGTATGTGTAATTCAGATTACCATGACGTATAATTACTGTGTTCATTAATAACATTGGGCATCTCCCCTTCCCCCTATATCCTCTCTATTTAGACTACCTTTAAGCATGTTTGTTTTGAGTTTGTTCTTGTTTGTTTAAACATACGTTTATTGTATCATTATGCATGGATACGCTCAACTTTGAATATCTTAGGCATGGCAACACTACAAGCTTTCAGCTTATAATGCCAGACCATTGTGTGTTTTTGTATCAACAGTATAACAGGTTATCTTATGTATGACATTGATTGTTGTGAGACGAATAATAAATAAATAAATAATTAACATTTTTATACACAGATTGACAGGCATGTGAATGTAATATCAAGAGTCGTAGAGGTAAACATACTGTAGCGAGTTTATATTATTCTTTTAATTTTCATTGCAGACATTGTTCTATGTTCATACATTTTTTTTTTTTATCCCAAGAAATTGTTAATTTCTTAAAATGTTTGTAAAATATGATGAAACACACTACGGAATAACTCGAATGCTATCAATAATTACACATGTTGTAAAATACAGTTGTGCAGATATACAATCATCCATGAACTGA
Source organism: Echinarachnius parma (assembly GCA_037951105.1). NCBI lineage: Eukaryota > Metazoa > Echinodermata > Echinoidea > Clypeasteroida > Echinarachniidae > Echinarachnius > Echinarachnius parma. The sequence goes on from JBAMJV010004219.1 coordinate 96,964, forward strand.
CCCCATGAATGTATTTGGATTAATTTTACATGTCACTCTTTTTGTATTCATGTACCACTGTTTTCTTACTGCAAACCATAAAATACAGGAACAAATTAGTTGAAGAATAAACATAATTGTGCTGTTCTCCATAATTATGCCTGAAGTAATGAACTCTTGTTGATGAGTGGTAATTCATGATTGTTGATGTTTTATGTATAAAACCGATTAATGGTCATATGTCATATGTATTCGGGGTACATTATGTCTTCAAATTGATCGCACTAAACAGGATGACCCCCCCCCCCCCCCCCCCCAAAAAAAAAAAAAAAATTAAAGGGTACTCGCCATAATAAGAAACATGATGACTCATGTTCACGGGATAAGGCATCTTTTCAACGAAAAGTGATACGAAGAAGAGTAAATTTGGTCGAGTAGTTTTTGTTTTAGGACATAGTTAGGAAATACATATTGCAAATGCCTATGTGTGTACTGTTTGGGTCACTGTGTGTGTGTGTGTGTGTGCGTGTGTTTGTATGTATATGTTTGCGTGTTTATGTGTATGTTCTTGGGCATGCGTGCAAACAAATGTGATTGGGTATGCGTATGTGTGTGTATATTTGCACGTGCGTGCGTATACGAATGTATGGATGTGCATGCGAATGTGTATGTGTGTCCATGTGTGTGTTTTCTGGTAATGTGCTTTATGAGGGCGTGTTCTGTATTTTTGTAAAATGTGTGTGTGTGTGTGTATGTGGTAGTACTTTAATCTGTGTGCGGGTTGTGTTTCTCAAGCTGACTTCGCAGAAGAAAAGGAGTGTGTGTATGACCACATAATCTGTCCAATTTCAGGTCAAGAACTATTGTTTGTGCTGTCGTTTTTATGCCAAATCCAATGGTATAAATCTAACTAGCAGCTAGGCTATATGGTCTAAATTAATCAAAATGTTTAATCATTGTGAATTTCACAATACACATTAATATTCGATTGGCAATTTGTCAAGGATCGCAATAGCTATACCGTAAATCAGATAATTATATTATATTATGTTATAATTAGTACCAGTTGTATAACAAAATATAATTAGTACTCGTTTATGAAGAAGATAAAGCCAGACACTTGACATTATCCTAATTGATTTGCCCTGATCTTCGGTTGTCAAGGACAACGTACTAATTTGCATATACCCGGCGAATATTCGCTCTAGTGGGAACACTTTTCCGCCGCGAATTTTCGCAGCGAATATTCGCGCGGAAATTCGCGCGGAAATTCGCGCGAAAATTCGCTCTAGTGGGAACGCAGCTTAAGAGTGAGAGGAGTTTTTTGTTTACAATAACAAAGTCAGGAGAAAACTGAAATGGTTTTGTTATTTCAGTGTGTTCAGGGTTAATTGTAGGTCTACTTTTTCAGTCTTTGACTTGTATTTAAAAATATATTTTGCCATTCTAAAAACGTGCCCAGGCCAGGTATGACTAAAAGAAGGGATGTTCTTTGCAATTGTATAGAGCATTTTTATTTGTAGTCATTTCATGGGCAGGTCTTGGTGGAGAATGCCAATTTTTCTAACTTGCCACATTTAACATGTTGTACTGAATTAGGAAATTATGCAGTTTATTTGATCACCCGTATTAATCATCATGAGTACTAAAGTGTTATTTGCGTGGTTCAGAAGAATGGCTGGCAAGCCTAAAATGTATGACGTGGCATTTGCCAAAGAGTTATTCAGCCAGCTCCAACTTGCTATCTGAGTATAACACAAATTAAAGGAAATTTTGTCCATTGTGACAAAAGAATGTGATGTTATTACTAATTAAAGTGCTCTTTTTTTCACAAAACTTTCTTTATTACTGTCTTTTTATAAGTGTTTTGTTTGTTTTTCAGGTTTTATATCTGCAGGCATTTGTCTTTGTTGTGCTGATGGGGAAACTCTTTAAGAAAGTCTTCTTCGGTCAGCTGAGAGCTGCAGAGATGGAGGTATTTTAAAAAGAAAAATGGATGCAATTGAATTTAGACTTGAAATCAGTAAACTAATAGAACTGGCCCATTGATAATTTCTCTATCCACCCTTAGTAATCGCTTCAGGCCAGTAAAATGTAATTACTTCTGTATTTTACTGCCCCAATTGGGAAGCCAAATATAACAAACTTAAATGCAAGTATGTTTCACTTTTTCAAGACTACCTATTTTTAGCTCTAGGCAGCACAACTTTTGGACAGTGTTAATTTTATTTGCCCTACTTGGGCAACTTTAAATTTTGTTTAATCAAAATCATTAATACACATGCATTGTCAGTGGTTATTCAACGAGGTCTCAGTTGTACTGTTAAATTCATGTTTCTCCTAAGATTGGGAGTCAGGGACAAATCTCCATGAATGTTTTCATAAAATCAACTTTAACTTTTATCCATTACAATAATCTTGATTGAAAAAGAGCAAAGAAAATGGGATTCCAACGGGATTCGAACCTGAGACCTCTGGATTGCTAGACCGGTGCTCTTACCGACTGAGCTAGAGAAATCCCTAATTTTGTGTTCATCCCTGAAACCCCTTAGTTTTCAATAATCTTGTGACATTTCTCCCCAATATTTGCATCCTTTTATTTGAACAGCATTTGATAGAGCGGTCCTGGTATGCCGTTACAGAGACCTGCCTGGCTTTCACCGTGTTCAGAGATGATTTCAGCCCACGGTTTGTGGCCATGTTCACCCTGCTGCTATTCCTCAAGTGCTTCCACTGGCTGGCAGAAGACAGGGTTGACTATGTGAGTAAAAACAACAGAAAATGACCTTCAATAGTATGAGAACTACATGTAGTTACTTACTAACTTCCCATTATGCCTCTTGGCAAGTAGGGCAGCAACAAAATATCTCCACTCCAATTGGTTTTTGGCCAGTATCTGTATTGTTCCTAAGGAATGGTTCAAGCTCTTCAGTTCCACTTCTACGGTGTGTCTTAGCCCATGTCGTAAAACTGTTGCAATTATTGTAAGTGTCCAATTATTGTAACTACCATGGCAACAGCTGTAATGCTCCATGCTGATTGGCTGTTGACCAAATAGTAACAATAATTTGACACTTACAACAATTGCAAGTGTTATATGAAATGGGCTACAGGTCTTCTTGAGTTGCCCTTGTTACTTCTTCCTCCTTCCCTCTGGTGTCCAGTGGAGTGCTGTACGTGCGATGTTATCAGGTTCTCTCCTGAGTATATGCCCAATCCATTTCCATCTTCTTCTCATTAGTATGATTTCCAAACTTTCATGATTGCATTAAGTATAAAACTCTTCATTTGTAATGGTATTTGGCCAGAAGATGCGTGTCCTTCTCTGGCTCTTTGCATGGAAGACTGACAGTTTATTAAGGTTATTCTTTGAAGAACCAGTACAAGCAATTTATGATTAATTAAAGGGTACCGCCGGGCATGATAAAACCAATCCTTAGTTGTTTTGGTACTATAATTGAATACCAATCATACTCTCATGGGGTCTGATATGTTTCTGTAATTTGAGAACAATGCAATTTATTACTACGACCTACGGAACCACAGCTATTTACTGGTTCGTGCGCGCGACTTTGTTTGCACGACCGCTCAATCAATACGCGTACGTTATTATGGTAGTATGCGATTTATCGCATAGCCCATGCGATAGTATCGTATGGCATGCAGGCAATACGCCCGTGTGTGCTCGTACTTTGATGTACACACTACAACGGCAGTGTTGGAGTCATGGTACACACAATGCCCAGCGCTATTATAGCCACCGCACCATGCATAATACAATGTAGATATACTCTGAATGCATGCAACAGTACAATGCTTGTATAGCGCTACGCGTGTATACGGGATAGATGTTGTTTCTGAACGCCAAGTTGATTTTTTATTCGCTGCACACAAGAGATTTTCGAGATTTTCTCTGCTTGCTGCGATATATCGCAGTTGCTTCCGATAAGATGATCGTTAAGTGATATCGTAATCGGAACTGCGCTGACAGAATGATTGATAGATGATATTAAAAATGATTCTCTGGCGATGTAGAAATACTTTCAGGATCACAGACTTGTTTTGTATGTTCATTTAGGATATGTCTTTGATGTAAGAGAGCTAAATCTCTGTCTGGTGGTACCCTTTAAGCTACATGTGTGTTGACACATCAGCTTTTTAAATTAAATGTTCATGTAATTTGAATTCTCAAATTAATTTCTTGCATTTAAAATTTTCTTTTGCAGATGGAAAGAAGTCCAGTGATATCATGGGTTTTCCATATCCGTGTCATAAGTAAGTTGCCAGCTACTTTGTATTTATCTGTTCTGTATAGGAATGATCAGTGCAGTACAACTAAATACTACTTCCCTTTTGCACGTCTCAAAAACAGTATGAATTTGTTTTGTATTATTAATTATCACAATTTATTATTTTACAGAATTATTTACCAAGTCACCTAAATTGTTTCCCTTTAAAGTAAAAACATGATCATGTATATTTTTAGCAAATGAATTTGGACTAATGTTCTGATAATACAACATAATGTACAATGTTTAATTATGATTTATTTTTTGCAAGTACAATTTCTTTCTTTTTTGTCCTTTTTTTTGTCAGCAGGCGAGAAAGCATGCTATCTATAGACCAAATTTGGCACACAAACTGTTACATTTCTCATGAATTACACAAGTTTTAAATTATCTTCTGTTTGTTTGTCAGTGCTTTTCCTTGTCCTGGGCTGCCTGGACTTTGTGTTCATCAGCTTTGCCTACCACAGCACGCTCACCAAGGGGGCTTCTGTGCAGTTGGTCTTTGGATTTGAGGTAATTTGGGCCACTGTTTATGCAAGATTTATCATTATTTCCCCCCCTAATTACTCACTCTAGATATTATTGATGAATAAAGATTTGTTTGTGGTCCAAACCAGAATTAAAGGGCCCCAAACCCACACAAAAATCATTTGCTACTAAAATAATTGGGTAACCTGATGTGAATCTGTGGTGGACATGGGCAGTGGGCTCCACAATTTTCTGATATAACTGATCAATGTTATAAAAGAGTTGATATTTGCTACACAACAATATGCCATCTTTCCTACAATGCTGTTAATTACGTTCTAGCACATTCTTCACACTATTTACCTACATAGTGGGAACCCACATATACCAGCTAACTGACATTATGTTGTATATTTTATCATTTCATGGCTAAATTAAAAATTTTAAAAGAAATAATATTGAATTAACATTGTTCTTTTTAGTATGCCATCCTACTGACGATGCTGGTGAATGTGTTCTTCAAGTACATCCTCCACACCATTGACCTACAGAGTGAGAACCCATGGGAGAACAAGGCCGTCTACATGCTCTATACAGACCTCATCATGGGTAAGATTAGTTTCCTGTTATTTATTTTGACCAGTTATGATTATTAACCTGTTCACTACTAGATAATCCCCATGGCATGTTCTTCTTTCGTATGAGGCAGCACAGCTTCTATGCAATATCGCTCAAATTTTGCAGCCAGTGAATCTTATTTGGTCAAAATTGTTTAGGTTTGGGTTTAGGTTACTGTGTTGGCGAAGGATGGGACACTTTTGAATGATGTGAGTGGCATTAATACAGGATTCCCCAGTTTCCTGTAAGCTAATGGGTTAAAGCAAAGAGGCTTTTTATATGGTATAAGTAACTTTGTCCTATCCTTATCCATTTGGAAGTTACTGGATGTCTTGTGTCTTCATTCTGTTATTTCCTCCATCTCCATTAAACAAACTAGAATTTTCGCATTAGTTTTTTTTTTTTCATCTTATGAATAAACTTATCATGAAATTCATTTTTGTTCTTTTTTTTCTTCAGGTTTCATCAAAGTCTTCCTGTATACAGCATTTGTGGCCATCATGATTAAGATCCACACCTTCCCGCTCTTTGCAATCAGACCCATGTATCTTGCCATGAGGTTTGTGAATAAGTCAATACATTTTATTTGCAAATGCATTATGTTAAAGTGATCAATTAATGTCCATAAGATTTGTCAACAAGTGACAATTGAGATTTCAATCATATAACAATTTCACTGTTAGATTCTTCTGAACGATGCAAAATCAAAACCTATTTACTTCTTTGGTTACCTTATGCGTAACAAAAAAAGTACAAGAGAAGTTTGAAAGCTCTAAATGATTCTGGTTGCATTTTACAAAATTAATGGGTCACTATAACCCAATGCCCATTAACATTTTTATGCCTCCGCAACGCAGTAGTCGGAGGCATTATGTTTTCGGGTTGTCCGTCCGTCCGTACGTACGTACGTCCCGTTCTCGTGATCGCGTTATCTCAAGAACCGATTGACGGATTCTCACCAAACTTGGTTCATGTATGTATCCTGGGGTGCCAATAAACTGATTAGATTTTGGGGTCATGATGTCAAAGGTCAAAGGTCACAGGGCTCATTATATATGCAAAAATAGGTCGTGATCGCGTTACTTCAAGAACCGATTGACGGATTCTCACCAAACTTGGTTCATGTATGTATCCTGGGGTGCCAATGAACTGATTAGATTTTGGGGTCATGAGGTCAAAGGTCACAGGGCTCATTAAATATGCAAAAATGGATCGTGATGCGTTATTTCAAGAACCGATTGACGGATTCTCACCAAACTTGGTTCATGTATGTATCCTGGGGTGCCAATGAACTGATTAGATTTTGGGGTCATGAGGTCAAAGGTCAAAGGTCACAGGGCTCATATATGCAAAAATAGCTCTTGATCGCGTTATTTCAAGAACCGATTGACGGATTCTCACCAAACTTAGTTCATGTATGTATCCTGGAATGCCAATGAACTGATAAGATTTTGGGGTCATGAGGTCAAAGGTCACAGGGCTCATTATATATGCAAAAATAGCTTGTAATTGCAAAATCTCAAGAACTGAATATCAGATTTCAATCAAACTTGGTATCTAAATGTATCCCAGGAAGCCATATTGTAGCCATCAGATTTTGGACTCATGAGGTCAAAGGTCAAAGGTCAAGGTCACATGACTCATTATGCCAAAATAGCGTATAATTGAGAAGAACCAGTTAACAAACTTGGTACCTACATTGTATTTGTATTTTGTAATTTTTACTATTAAAATTGAGTTGAAGAATTAATTCAGTGCATGTTGATTTGAGCTTGATATAAATCATGCAATGGCGGAGGCATCATTTTCGACTGCGCGCAGTCGAAGATCCATCTAGTTTATTTTGTCATTTCTATAGACTTATTACATTGTACACCAGATACTCAAATCTGAATTGAAAATTTGTAGCTGTGTAGAGAACTTGTTTATTATTTGTGAAACTGCCATTTACTTAGTTTTGTTACCAATAAATTCAATTTTATTTTTATTTCCAGTTGTAGAAACTGAATTAAAGTTAATATTGAGTGGAAGTTTCACATACATATCTATTTTCTCTGATATGATGGTGTTATAGTGACTTATGTTCTCTTTTATTTGTGCTTGCTTATTTGTTTTAGAAACTAAATTAAAGTTTATATTGACTGGAAGTTTCACATGAATATGTATTTTCTTTTAAATGGTGTTGTTATATTGACTTGAGTTCTTTTTTCATTTTGGCTTCTTGTCAGGTCGTTCAAGAAGGCAGTCCATGATGTGATCATGTCAAGGAGAGCCATCAGGAATATGAACACACTGTAAGTTTATTTACCTGTTGCCTACTAGAATTTGCAATTCCCATAGAGATAATACAGGACCCACCAGGTTTCCAAAGGTAATGGGTTAAAACAAAAAATGTTTTATTGGTTTTGTTATTCAGAACAATAACTCACTGTAAGTTTGTTGGTTCCATCACATTCCCTTTCGCAACAATGTCTCTGATATATTTTTTCATAAACCACCAAATGTATATAACACTAACTAAAACCCTAAAGCCCAGTTTTGAATGATGTACATCATGTACAAGACATGATGATGTAATTTCCCATGTCCAGTATACTAGTAATGATGATGACATCAATATGACATATTTAAATAGTGATTAATACAGACAAATCTCTTAGCATTTCAAAGAAGGAAGAGGAGTTAACTTAAACAGATGAGCATGAAAATAGATAAATGTTCAAGATATGACTAGAATTGTTGTTTGAATAGATGATTCTTCAGGGTGTGTTTGAATGAGAAATTAGAGGGAGAGTTTCTTAAGGAGGAGGCAAGGTGTGCAATATGTTCCCCACGAACCACATAATACAGTTAAACCTGTCTATAAAGGCCACCCAATAGAGACAAAAAATATGGTCTTTATAAGCAGGTGGTCTTCTAGGGAGTAAAGATTACTGGTCTCTGTAGACTGGTAGATGGGTGATCTTTGCATGGAGGTGGTTGCTAGAGCTGGTTTGACTGTACCTCATATTAATTCCCATACCATTTATCCAAATGCTACAGTGAAGGATTTGAAGGATTTCGCCAGCATGGACAAGATTAGTGGTCTCTATTATAGACAGGTCATCTTATTTATAGGCAGTATAGACGGGTGATCCCTAAAGCTGGTTTACGAAACCTCATATTAATTTCTATTGCAGTTATCCGAATGCTACAGCGGAGGATCTGGCCAGCACGGACAATGTGTGTATCATCTGTCGGGAGGAGATGGTTGCACCGGAGGCTGGGGCGGCGCCCGGGGGAGGTGGGGGAGCGGGGGCATGCAAGAAGCTGCCCTGCAACCACATCTTCCACTCGAGCTGCCTGCGCTCCTGGTTCCAGCGCCAGCAGACGTGTCCGACGTGCCGAATGGACGTGCTTCGGCTGTCGGTGGTGGCTGCAGCTAGCCAGAGGATACAGGTTCAGCAGGCAGCAAATGCTGCGGGTGTGCCACAAGCCAACCAGCAGCAGAATGGACAGGCCCCGCCCAGGCCAGATCTAGGTAAAGCACTCTCAACTGTCAATATCTGCTGTGCATGAGCATGTGGTTGGTGGTTTTAGGAACAGCTAGTCCAAGGTTAGTGTAGAGCTGCAGGCTCACGCAGCATATGCCGGGTGTGCGCCACAAGCTAACCAACAGCAGAATGGACAGGTTCTGCCCAGGCCAGATCAAGTTATCTCACTCTCAAATGTTTGTGAATGCATGACATTTGCCATTTGTTATTAATTTCTGTTGAGCATGAAAATGTAGCTGTTGGAATAAGGTACAACTAGCCAAACGATGGGGACTTGATCAGGGTATTGTTCTTATGTATTTTATTAGCTTGTCCTCTTTGCAAATGTACATAATTATATGAAGTCATTACTGATCTAAAGAAAATAGCAATATTGTTTGGGAATATTTTATTGTTCTGATGTTGATGGCAATTATATTGACCAGTGATGTTTGACCATCGTGTCACTGTATTTGTTCAATCAACAGTCATGCCATATGTTTTCATTTGGGCATCCTATAAACATTTCCTATTTTATTTGTGTTTAACCGACAGTCATGTCAGGGATGCCCTTTGGCCAACCTCTTCATCCACTCATCTCTTCCACAGTTCATTACAGATATTTATATTAATATTGGTCGTAAGAAGCTTTTTTTGTGTGTGTCTGATGAAAAATATATTTGTATTTATTCAATCGACAGCCATGCCACCCTTCCCAGCTGGGTTCCCGTACTGGATGCCCCAGATGCCTGGAGGGATGCCCCAGATGCCTGGAGGGATGCCCTATGGCCAGCCTCCAGCTGCTCCTCCAACCTCATCCACTGCTGCCACATCAGCAGCAGCTGGCACAACACAGGCAGCAGCACCAGGTACGTATTCCAAGTAATGGGGGTCTGACTGAATTATACACAACTAAGCAATAGAAAAGAAGACAGGATCATAAAGACACGTGTAATATTAGCCAGTTAAATAGTGTGTCTTTCAGGTTGTGTTGTAAATGGATTTTGAAGTGATCCTGAAAGGTGCCACTCAGAAGATTTATTTGTATTCTATAGAAAAGCAGCCAGTGACATCATCCATTTAATCTTGCATGCTTTAAGATTATAGTGATCAATTAACTATATATGTTTCCCCTAAAGTAATATTTGAGACTTCAATCATATACCAATTTCATTGTAAGTTTCTTGAGAATGATATGTTAGATTTTCATAGAAAAAGAATAATGTTTACCTAGTGAAAACATTGAAAATCAATGTCTGATTTTATCCTGATCATTCGTGCGAAGGATCCAAATTTGCATACTATGGACAATTGAAAATCCGAATTTGGATACAGAGACTATGGTCAAAAGCGTACATAAGCCAAACAACAAGGTACAAGAGAAGTGTGAAAGCTCGAAGTGATTTTGGTTGAATTTGACAAAGTTATTGAATAACTTTAAGCAATGCGTTCTGGCATTAATCCAGACAGAAAATACTTTGACTATTATTATTATTGAAATTAATTTCCTAAATGGACAATAAAGGAAAATGATTTTCCTAAATGTACAATAAAGCAAACTTGAACTTGAATGTCTTTTTTGTTTGCAGGTTCATCAGGGCAAGCATCGGCAGCCAGTGTGCCCCCATTCCCGGGAGCCTCTCTTCCAAGTTTCCCCCCGCCACCCACTGCTGCAGGAGCCTTCCCTGGGATGTTCCCTTCAATGATGATGCCTCCATTCATGATGCCATTCAGTGAGTTCACACAAGATCTTTTTGTAATCTGAAATGTCATCATATTGTAATGATCGACTCACATATATTACTATTATTTTCAAAGTGTAAAGTAGTCTGAAAGTCTTTTGTTCAGTATCTACTCATACAGAGTTTTGTGCGTACTGGTCATTTACTGACAACAAATATTTTACAAAGAACATGTACACTAGCATAATACAACAATAGTTAATATTGAATCTGTGAAATATAACTGCCCTAACAGACTATCCCATATAAACCTCAGTTACTTTAACCTTCCCTCCCTCCTGCAGACTTCAATGGTTTGTCTGATGGGGAGCTTTATGTCATGTAGGGACGTGAGAGGCATCATGAATCCAGTTTATAATATCACTGTTTGAACCCTAAACCTTCTCTCTCTGCTCCCCGATCTAGGTGTGCCACCGCCTCTACCTCCAACAGACTTCAGTGGTTTGTCTGATGGGGAGCTTCAAGCCATGGAGGGGCGTGAGAGGCAACATGTTCAGGCCAGGGTTGAATGTTTGCGTCATATCCAGCTACTACTTGATGCTGCAGTCATACAGATGCAGCAGTACACCAACCTTATACAGAGGCTGGGGTAAGAGGTTTTGTTTACTATTTTGTCATATTTTCTTATGTTTAAAAAAAAAAATGATAATGAATATTTAGTTAATGCTTAGTAACATGTACATGTATGACTGGTTAGCATGAAACTACCAGTCACTATATTGGCTTAAAATAGATTCTGAGGTCATTTATTCTAAGGGCAAAGGTCCCATGAGGGCTAATTAAATTTACATTATTACTTTTCTGAGATATGAATTAGGTTATTTGGTTGAATTCAGTCACATCAGAAGAAGAATGTAATTTGTCAAAGACAAAGTCATTATCCTTCAACTGTGATCAACTTTAAAAAGTTAATGATTTTTCCTATTTTTTACAAAGTTTCCAACAGAATTATATTTTAGTATATGACAAAGTTTTTCCTTTTTGTTTCTTTTTTGCAGAGTGCCCACAGTGCCCATGACCCCAGCCTCTACCAACCTGACCTCTGCGACGTCAACCACCCCTACCGCCAAGGTGCAGACTGCAGAGCCAGCCACCCCACCCCCACCGAGTGCAGAAACACTTTCAGCAGTTAATACGGAATCAAGTCCTGGTAAGTATTGTGTTTGTAAATACGAATATTGTGTATTATAGTATTTACCATGCCAATGTATATAATGTTCCTTTAAATGTCCATAAACAATTGTATCCTTCATCCAGCCTTTCCTCCGACCAATTGTTTATATCATCCCTCAGTCATCACCTACACCTGCCACCTAATGGTCACCCTAATAATTCACCCCTCTCTCTGTATAGTGTATGATATGTTTATGTAGTTAGATGAGTATGAATAAAGGCACTTGCTACTTCGACTCCAAGCAAAGCAGTCTTTTCTCTTTCTCGCTCCTGCGTCAGTATACATTTTACAAACACAAAAGTAAGAAAGTCTAGTTTTCTTTTTGTTTTCATTTTATATTTACCTTTTTATTTTTATAAGTATGAGTGGTTTTGCTTTTGCAAGAGCAGTATTTGTAAAGAGACAATTTTAGAAGTTAATACTGAATTAAGTGGTTCAAGTCCAGGTATTAAAAACAAAGTAAGTCTTATTATTTCTCTCCATAATGTATTCCTTCCCCCTTGTTTACCTCAATATAAGCACATGTGTTGTGATAAGAGTGGTATATGTAAGTGTACACCCTAACTCCTAAAGCATTCACTGTATAGCCAGCTTTCCCATCCCATCAAGTACAGAGACAATTTTGGTTTGCTTACTCTTAAAACAATTATAACACTAGGCAAAACCAGTTATTCCATCAATCAAAGGTCACATCTCACTCTCTGTTTAAATCTATTCGGTTCGTTGGTCCTATTATATGGAATGCATTACCCCCCGTGTTACGCAATATTCAATTTGTAAACTCCTTTAAAAATAAGTACAAGCACCATCTATTGTCACAGTATGTTTAACTTAAATTCAATTATGTAATCGTCAGCTATCTAAAGTCTTTGTAATGATTTGTTTTTCTTTTTCATTCTTTATAATGGGTGTATCAACTTGTCAAGCCACATAGGCTTTTACTGATACACCCTATTTCACTTTCCCACAATTAGTATCTTTGCTATTACATTGCTTTACATATTTTAAATGTTTTATTTTTGTATATGTACTTTGTAAATGTGTTTATATGTTTTTTACTGAATTTGAAATAAAATGAATCAATCAATCAATCTTATTTTTTTTAATGAGAACCTTACAGGTAAAAGATATTACTGCTAGTAAAAAACTTTGTCTCAATGGAGACCCATTTTAGATTCAGCACAGGTTAACAGTGTAGCCAAATTGTTTTAGAGAACAATATTTCCAGGATACTAAATGTGTCCCTAACCCTAACCAATATGGATATGATAATATAGGAGTAGGCTTTTTTGTAAGGGCCTTTAACTAACAAATACAATTCAGTACTTGTTAAACTAACTTAATCAATACTAGTTTTAAAATAAAGTGGGTTATTTTTCTGTGAATGTTTCTTTTCTTGTTCTCAATTATTATTTGTGTTTTAACTCTCCATCCCTACCCTTGCAGACCTGGCAGGACTGGAGGGCGCAGTGGGCTTCACCCCTCCCCCAACCGAGGGGGCATCTCAGGACCCCGCCCAGGGGGCAGAAGATGCAGTGATGACCCCAGAGGAGGAAGAGCGACATGAGGTCAGGAGGAGGCGGTTAGAGCGCCTCAGTAGCACCCCATCTCCCTCGTGAGAGTGAGACTCATCTTCTTCACTAGTTAACCCATTGCCTGTGGGAATCTGGTGGATTGTGTACTGACTCTATGGGAACTCTTTGGGAAAGACTTATTCTAAGAGGGAACAGGTTAACCCAATGCCTGTGGGAATCTGGTGGACCAAGTATGAACTCTATGGGAAATGCGCAATCTTTGAAAAAACAAGTTAACCCATTGCCTACAGTAACCTGTCGGGTCCCTGTATTAACCCATTAAGGACTGATTGATTTTGCTTTAACATGTATTCTCCATAGACCCCAGCCAGAGTATATTCAAGACCAGTCCTGAAGGGGTTAAAATTGAATGGGGATTTCAAAAATCTAGTAGGGACCAGGTTACCCTCCTCGGACACTCTTTTTTTTGACCCATTCAAGATCATTTGATCTTGGTATAACTTGCATCCCCCATAGATCACAGCCATAGTTTTTTTTTTAATCCAGTGAAGATAATTTGATTTCTGTATAACATGTCATCTCCAAAGATCCCTGCCCAAGTGTTTCTAGGATCGAACCTGAACGGGTTAATAAATCCTTGTCTGGAGTCATCAGTCTTTGAGTGTTATCTATCTTATAACTTGAATATTGATATTATTTTGTGTAGCTTGCATTTTGCTTAATGGAAGTGGAATAAATTTAAAGATCAACAAGATCATTCAGTACCCACCTAAGATATAATTTTGTCAATAGTTTATGTTCATTTCATTTTGATTCAGTTATTTATGATGAATATAGAAAAACAAATATGACTCATGCTTTAGGTTCTCGGGGTTGTAAAGTCAAAGCTAGATTTTGTAGCATGTGCAGACCTTTGTATGGGTGGTGGGATAATTATATATAACCATATTCTGATCTTTTGTTTACCTTATTTTGGAAACCAACATTCTAAATTGTGAAAATGAAATGTCTGATAGTGTGTATAACAACTTTATTTGGTGTATGCACTTGAAACCTCTTCATGCACATTGAACAGACCGGGGACATTCAGACAGTGTCTTATTTAGCATTGCTACCTAACCGCATTATTCAATCTGTAAAAGATTCAAGGTTGTATTTATTTTTGCCAGTTTGTATCTCTAAAAGTTATGTAGATAATGGAATTATTGAAATTTAAATCTTCATTATTTTTTGTTTAAGTACTGTGATTAATACATATGTATATTTGAACAAGTCCCTGCTATAAGAATATGTTGCTTTATATGAAAAATATATGAATATATTATTGAGTTGTTGTGTTTAATTAGTAGGCCATATTGTCCAACAAATCAATTACTGTTTGATTACATTTCGTTTTCATTGCTTTTGCTAATAGTATAATTTTAGATGTTAAAACATGATTCACATTAGCTTAGCCTTTACGTTTAGACAGGTTAGATGTTGTAGAGGCAAATGTCAAATAGGCATTTCACAAAAGCAACAAGTTGGATATGTATGTAAATATAAACAGTAAGTTTGAAAACGCAGATATGTAACAGGTACCTGATAACATTGTTGGAGGAGAGAGGTAAAATTTATTTGTAATGTTCAGTTAAACCTGTGGTATTGGCCACCTGTCTATAGCAACCAACCTGCCTATAGTGGTCACCAAAAGTGATCCCTTGCTAAAAGTGATATGGAACCTGTCTATAGATGTCACCTGTCTACAGTGGCCAATGTTCTTGTTTCCCTTTGGATGGTCACTATACACAGGTTTGACTGTATATGTTATGTCTGATAGCCTTTTTATACAAGATTTGGGTGAAAATTATCCATGTTTGAATATATTCATTACTTTTCATGCAAGCATTTCACACACTAGTTTGCAAGCATCTAGTAAATTAAACTGATATATAATTTGCCAATTTAACTGATGTTTATAATGCACATGAAAGTTACCAAGTACAGTAAAACCTGTGTATAGTGACTACCTTAGGGAAACAAGAAAAGTGGCCACTGTAGATAGGTGACGTCTATAGACAGGTTTCTTAACACATTTTTTTTTTGTAGGGGATCAGTATAGGCAGGTTGGCTGCTATAATGTAGACAGGTGGCCAATAAGACAGAGTTGGCTGTATCTTTAAATCGTGGATGCTGGAACAACAACTAACAATTGCTAGGTAAATTAGGTGTGCAGTAAATTGATACTGGACACACATTATAGCACAGACATGGTGATGGATTTTTGTTGTATTATTTAAACTTAAATGATCAAATTTTATGTATAAAAACAACATGTTTCTGTTCAATTTGAAGAATAGAAGTGTGCAATGTAGGATTTGAGGAGTACATTATAGACTATTTATATTTACAAGCGTAAAGAATATTTCTTTAAAACAAATTGTGTAAATAATAGTTTAATATCTGTGTCAATCGCATATGTTAATGAGAAGGTTTTCTCATATATATGTTTTCCATTATCTTTGTGTTGGGTTGGTGAAGCAACTTTATGGAGAAAGTGGAGAAAAGAATATTTTGAACTATTTGCCAGCAGTGATAAAAGAATGTCTTAAGTCTGTTACAACTTTGTAATTGGAAAGTTGTCAATTTTTAGAGACACTGTCTGCCAAATTCACTTCATTCGTAACTGTGTGAGTTATTGGACATTTCTTTATAGTTAAACATGTGCTGTAAATGTGTACCCTTTCAAACTCTTTCACTCTCTCCCCTTTTCTCTCTTTCTCCCTCTTTGTAGATTAACAAATTGATTCACATTTTTTTCATTTTTTTGTTTGTTTGTTAGTACCATATGTACTTGTTACACATTGATATAAATGTAGATGCCAAAATTCTGTAACAAAAAAAAGCGAACCCTTAAAGGGGACCACCAGGCAAAGGACAACATATTATTATATGTTTTGGTACCGTTTTGTGATATCAAATAGATACCCAACATTTTGCAAAGGGTTGTGTAATTCATAAACAAAGCAATTAATTTTCCACCACTTACGGAACCACGGCTATCTCGTGGTTCCACACGGGCCAGGCATTTGCGAGTGCGCCAATGCAATTTACGCGTACGTCAATAGAATCCCGGATGATTCGTTCGCTCTGCATAGAGCGCCGCTGGCTGTGCTCGCATAATAGTCTGCGCATTCAGACCGCATGACCGCATGGCTGAGAATGGTGATGCGTTTTCCAATTATATATTTTTTCCTGAAAACATATTTTTGTGAACTTATTGAAGGAATGGAATACTAAAGATGTTACCTTTCTATAAAAATATTATTATTTTTGGGTGGTGGTACCCTTTAAAATCAAAGAATCAGAGTACCATGTCTATTCTACAACTCGATTAAATCATGTATACTCTCCCTTGGCCTTTTGCATACATCTTTGCAAGTTTGCTATTAGATGCAACTCATCTTTTGCATAACGAGAGTTGCTTGGTATCGCATGTTGCCAATCAATTACATGCACAACTTTTTTTTTCTGGCTCAAGAATGCAAAGCTGCTTTTGATTTCTAACATACCTTTCCTGCAATCCATTTGTGTTTAAATGCAAATTTGCATTTGATTATTTGGAGGTATTTTGAGAGTTATAAACACTTTTCATTAAATTCAGTTGAGTATTGACTTATTCTTTGTATTCGGCAAATAATAAAGAACTAAAAAAGTAAATATATCTAAGGTTGTTTCTCTGTTATGTTGAATTCTTCATCCTTAGAAGTGAGTCCAGATTTATTTTAGATTCCTTGTATCGTATTTCAGTTATGTTGCATTAATGAGCTATTATTGAATATATACATGGATTGTATGTATATTGAATCATAAATAAACTAAATCAAAATCATTGCTAATGTGTTTGTACATGATTGATTTGATGTGTATTGTGCATTTAGCAACCTAGTATCGTATGTTCAGTTAATATAATATGAAAATGTAATGTGAGTGGGTGTCTGTGAAGTCTATAAATGGCTTGCAATGTTTTATGACTCAAAAGTCACAACAGTCTTGGCTATTTTTAGCTTTTATATGTCATGCAGATAAAATATACGGGATATTCTTAGTCTACAGAAAAATCACATAATACATCTGGGAATAAAAACATGCAAATGCAATGGCATAGCTACTGGGGATCACTAGGGAGCATGTCTGCCCCGTAGATCCGTTTAAACCAAAAACAGTTCAAACAAGGGTAAAAAATAATGAAACATATAAAAGTCAGTCTAAATTGAGCATTTATTCATACGTGATGGTGGTTTAGTTTATGTAATATAAAAAAGATTTGATCTTAGATATAAATATCTCTGCGGTAACTTTTGATTGACTTAATTTTTTTTCTTTTTGCCTGCCCCTTTCTGATCTGATTTGTTCAACATGTCACTTCATGTCAATCATATTTATATATATTACACATTTATTTATTTATTTATTATTTATTTATTCATGTTTTCTTTATAAAAAAATACAGGGTAGGCCGTTCAGTTAAAAAACTGCTTTACAGCGGCGCCCTGTATGAGACGTATAAATATATATTACAATATAGTTAAAGACATAATCTATACATTAAATAATAAACATCTTAAATTAAATGCCAATGGAAATACAAACAAAAATACAATAAAAATATATACATCGACATGCATTCATCTACCCAAATCACCCTACCTGATAAAATACATTATAACTGAGAATTATAGTAAAAACCAGTTTAAATATAACAGTAATAATGGGTCATAAATATGTACTTATAACATGTTTATTGCACTTCTACTTTTCTTTTTAAAAACACTTAATGAAGAACTATATTGGATGGAAATAGGAAGTTTATTAAATAGCGAACTACCTGTATAGACAAATGATCTCTTCATATATTCGGTACGAGGATAAGGTACTGTGAGAGGGCTTCTCAATGTGTATCGAGTTACATAATGAGTGGTGCGCCGTTCTATCAATAATTCAATATACACTGGAGTCAAATTATTTAAAGCTTTATACATGATTACACAATAATGATATTTTATTCTTTGTTCCACCGATTGCCAATTCAGTGTAGCTAACAAAAAACACTTAGATGTAAAGCGGTCTACATTTAAAACAAGTCTTGCATATCTATTCTGTAATTTCTGTATCTTTGATAAATTTGCATTTGAGCAGTGCAACAATAGTCTATATAGGGTAAAATGAGTGCATAATATTAGTTAATAAGTACTTTATTCGGAACTAAATGTTTTATCGTCTTATACATGCTATAGACCGTGATATTTTCAGACATATAGTTTCAATATGTTTTGACCAAACTAATTGAGAGTCGAGTATAACTCCAAGATATTTTAAATGACTGACGTTTTCTAATTCACTATCATATTTTATAGAAAGAACGAGGTTAGTGCCAACTTTCTTTTGGGACCAAAAGTAATCACTTTAGTTTTATCTGGGTGAATATACATACCATTATACTTAAGCCATTTTACAATTAAGTCAAAATCTCTTTGCAAATTAATTTGAATTTGAGAATGATCACTACCCTTATTAAAGATCATTTTAGAATATGAATTAGATCTTGGATATATTTCTGGCATGTTTTGCTTGTGGATCTCTGATATATCTCTCGTGTGATATTTAACTAAATTCATTTGTGAACTTGCAATTGAGCTGACTGAAACCTCACTGATTTGCACAACATGTCATTTCATATTACCAGTAACTCATCATGGGCCAAACATAGACTTGCTATTTAGGATGTTAATCATAGTGACGTCACACGCCCATTATTGAGCGTTGGAACTTGAGGTTTTTAAAATGGCGTAGCCAGGTCAATACAGACGGGGGTAGGGCAAAGAGGGGGCAGCCTATGCCAACAATACAAATATGAATACATACATTTATGATAAAATAACAAAATGATATCAATATTTTGATTTTACTAGACAAATATGAGACAGTAGTAATGGGGGAGGGGGAGGGGGGGGGGGGGGGGGGGCAAGATGGGACAACGTTTCAGGGGGCAGCCTCTAACAATACAAACATTGAAACATTTATAATAATATATATATATACATTTTGGTTCTATGAAACAAATACAAGAAAATAAGCAAATTAAGATATCCCATAAACATAAATATACAATATGCCATACAAGCATTATGATAATGTTATCCCACAGAAAGGGGGTCAGTGGGGAAGGGAGGAGGGGGGGGGGGGGGGGGGGCAAAAATTAAATCACATGGATCCTATCTTTGCCCACAGCTAGGTAGGGTACTGATGACGTCACACGCCAATTAGTGAGGGCACGGTAGACACAACTTGACGTTAATGAAAAACAGAGACGTTTGCAGTAGTTTTTTAGAGAAGCGGGCAAGCTAAGGGGGAGGAAGGCGGAAAAGGAATTATTGATTAGTTAAACGGCGGCTTCCCTAAAACTCGGCATAACAAACCCGACCATGGAAAGACTTGTAAACACCTTGATACACAGGCAAATCTATGATGTTCTTTGGAACATATTTATTTTACATCATTGAAGGACTCGCGTCTCATAATATCTTTCCCTTTTTATTTATGCGTTCTCCAAATTAGGATTTGAATTAAGATTGTAGGAACGCTTCTATCGCACGGGCGTGTTAAATTACCTTGATTCGTGTTGCTTTGATTCTTAGCGTGATTTATGGTGATCTACCTGTTAGTCTCGTCTGCATGGACCACTAAGCCATTCCTACCTGGACTAGTATTGAATATTGGGATTACCATCTTTGTTCTACGAAGCACCATAATGTATCACGGTAAGTTCTCTTTTGCTTCATTCCCAACATATGGGATGTACAGTAGTTTTTCTTACATTACGTTCGTGTTAATTGCTTTTAAAATAATGAGTTATTGATAGTCAATATGTATAACAATCAAAATATATAGACTCGTTTAAATCTTGCAATATTTCATCATTATCATCATCTACTTTTTTATCGCATTAATATGTGAATTAACAGTTACTGTAACACAATTATATCTTGAAAAGTCTTTCACAGTATATCATCTCTAGCAGATTGTATTTATTAATAAAAATATATACGTATTCAACTGTCGGACAGATATACATAAATAAAAAGACATTTGAAGAAAAAAAAGTTGATTACTGTTTAACTTTTGTATATTCTCAGATGTCTAATATACTTTTCTTATGATTTTTAATCAAACGTTGTTCGTCTTGGCATAGTAAAACTCGTTTCTTATAATACAGAATAGGACCCAATAAAACTTACTGAACAACTCTCCTTCACTCCTTCACTATTTGCCTTGAAAACATTTCATAGCAAAATCATGATTCAACATTTTCCCTCATGATACACGACCATTATCCATGTCACAAGGGGTCCTCCGGCCCGTGACGTATCCAGCGAAAAGGATGTGCATGTGTTTTTTTCGATCAGGGAAGTAATTGAAGATCGTATTGAGATACCCAAGGTGTGTTATGTGCCCACTGCCCACATAAATAACTAAACTATGACATGCCGTTATAATATAGAAACTCATTAGCTGTCATTGGGTAAAAATAGACTTCCAATCGAAAAGGGGTGCGAAGGGCAATGGGCCTTAATAAATGAACAAATGAAATGTTTTTTTTCTTAGTATAATATGCTTTCTCCTTTAGGGAAACTTACCCCCCCCCCCCCCCTCCCCACCCCCCCCCCCCCCCCAAAAAAAAGGGGGGGGGGAAGAGAAAGAGTAGAAACATAAAAATAACATAGATTTAAACATTGACGCAGACTAAATAACTATGGTCAACATAGGAAAAGGGTATGTAAGGACTCAGTGTGAACATATATCACACTGCTACTACCTGTTTCTACCTTCTACAGTACATTATTGTTCGTAATATGAAATGTGAATAAGTGATCTAAATTAATTTTAGTTCAAAGACAGTATAGCTGGGAGCTAATTTGTTAATACATGTATACGCCAATTCTCGGAGAACTAGACCAGGCGTAGATTATATACAATCGGTTTCTTTGGTCAGGATTGTAATATTTGTACCCCCCCCCCCCCCCCCACCCCCCCCTCCCAACCAAATAAACAAAATGTATTTTTGCAAATCTTTGCCAGTGATGCTATAGCCTTTACTTTCGGACTTATTTCAATTAAATATGTATCATCAACATTCGTATAACGCCATTTCGCCATTATATTTAACCAATTATTAAAATCATCTTTAGTATAAAATCAATGACCCAATTGATTCATTGTTCATTGTTCGGAACAACACACAACAACAGGCATGGGAAAACTGCCCTTGCACTTCTAAACATCATTTGCTCTCGTCTTAACCCAATAGCGAACTCCATGGTCTCACATCCGGCAAGAATGAGTCAAATGATAATAAAAGAATGACAAAGACATGGGGGCCAGGGCACAACCAGGTAATAACGTACATCATGTATACTATTGCGCCATTAGTTGCATTAATTTC